>CAUYRT010067808.1:0-14329 GCA_963574885.1 Lepilemur ruficaudatus | reverse complement strand
GGGGCATGCTTGAAGTATATTTGGGGATGGGTATTAGGGGTCTCAATGGGGGGTGGGAAATCCTCTAAAACTGATTCATGTGAATAGCTGTACAACTTGGTAAATTTACTAATAACCATTTAATTGTACACTTGAAATGGAGTAAAGACATGACATGTAAATTACACTTCAATAAAGACCAAAAAAAAAAAAGAAATAAGGAAAGGTGGAAACTATTGTAATCATGAGTTGCAGATGAATGAGAGAGAAGATGAGAGCACGGCCACACACACTATCCAATACAGAAGCCACCTAGGATGTCCTCTGCCCTGTGTTTAAGGGCAGTTGAAACCTAGTGTGGATAGTCCACGTCTGGATTGCCCACTTGGATAAAGCTTCAAAGCTAGTAGTCTGGGGCTCTATCATCCTGCTCAATGCCAGTCCTGCCCCTCGCCTGCGTTCGATACGTGCATGCACAGGTTAAGTACTTTTCATTTTTTTGCTAAGCCAAATATAAATAGAAAGATTTAGATAAATAATCACAGATGAACAAGAAAGATCCTATCAGGAAATTAAAAGCCTAGATTTAAGATTTAGGATCTCAGATTATCCACAGTTCAAGATAATTTGAACCAACAGTCCTGTGGTATTACAGCTACCTTAACTCAATACACAGAGGTTCCAACTCTGGTGATTTAATTATAGAAAATCAATTTCTATACTTAGGTAAACTCATAAAATCCTTTACTTTGGCAGTATTCTGACTTTAATCACATCAACAAAAGAGTCCTGCATTTTAACAATAGCTACTGTTTAAAGGGAGTGGCTTCATGCTAGTTTTCTAAAGAGCTTAGAGTGGAACTGAAATTATTAACGTAGACATACACATTGTGCCATAATTGAATAAGGGGTGAATGTTAGCATTTATTCAAACATGCCAAAGCATTAATATTCCAGGCAAGACTCCTACAATAAATGTACTAAAGGAAAATTTGTTATTTGCTTCAGGATGTCCTTTAACATATCGATGACTAATAATATACTTTTATTAGCTTGTTTCTGAAGTTCTGTGATTATTATCATTTTAAAACTGCGGTTCTGAATGTTTTATATTTTTATGCTTTATTGCTACATAATAATTGTTAATAGTTATGAGGTACATGTGATTTTGATACCTGCATATAGTATATAATGATCAAATTAGGTCATCTCCCATAAGTGTGCATGACTCTTCTCTATATATTCTTAAATTTTACATAACATTTACATAGATGGAGACTTCTCATTCTTTGTCTTTACTCAGCCACCAAGATCCTTATTTTATCACAGGCATCTCTCCATCACTATGCCCCTTCACTTTCCAGCACAATTACAATGATATGTCAAATTTTATCTAACCCTACCACCATCAACCAGAAATCCAGATTTTTTTTGTTTGCTTTTGGAGTCACCTTTAAATGAGTGTATTGCTGCATTTTAGAACACACTACACCGAGGGCAGAGGCAGGATTTTAAGGGGAAAAATGCTATCATCCCAGAGGCAATTTCAGGACCAAAAATTCTGTATTAGGCTTCCCCCACTTCTTTTTCTTTTTTTTTTTTGCAAGAGTCAAGATCTAACTGGAGACTTAAAATACACATTGGAAACAGGAATAATGAATATACTAGCATAGTTAGCAATATGTAGGATAAACAGGAGAACTGGCATTAGGGTTAGTCAGAACATAATGTAATGAGAATAAACTCACTAATAAGTCATTGAATGGTAACCGAAAATAACGATGAAAATGGATATGTTTTTATATGGAGGCTAGACTTTCAACTTTATAGCTCAAATTAATTCCAAATGGGAAAGTTAGTGTATAGACTTCACATTAGGACAGATAATTACAACACAGAGTGTTTTAAACTGCTGAGAAAGACGTCATCATATCTGTGTTGTCAACAGCTGGAAATACGATGACTAGTTATTTTATAAGGAAAATCTAGATTCGCAATGTGCCATAATAATTACCTTTCATTGAGAATTACTTCATTTAACATAAAATTCAGCATTGTAACCATTTTAAGTGTACAATTCAATGATTTTTGGTATTTTCCCAATGCTGTGCAACTATTACCACTATCTAATTTCAGAGCATTTCTGTCATTCCCCAAAAGAAATCCTGTACCAATTAGTATTTACTCCCAATTACCTCCTCCACACCGTCTCTGGAAATCACTAATCTGTTCTCTGTTTTTATGGATTTATCCATTGTGGAAATATCATACCATGCAATGATAAAATATGTGGCTTTTTGTGTCTGGCTTCTTTCCCCTAACATGTTTTCAAGGTTCATCCACATTATAGCATTATAGCAGGTCTCAGTACTTCATGCCTTTTCATGGCCAAATGACATTCTATTATATGGATATACCACATTTTATTTATTCAACCATCAGTTGATGAACAATTTGGGTGGTTTCTACTTTTCTCCTCTTACAAATAATGCTGCTATGCACATTCTTGTGCAAGTTTTTGTGTGAACATTTGTTTTCAGTTCCCTTGGTTATATACCTAGGAGTGGAATTACTGGGTTATATGGTAACTCTGTCTTTAATGGTTTCAGGAACTGCCAAACAGTTTTGATAAGGCCATACCATTTTACAAGCTAACTAGCAATGTAGAAGCGTCCCATTTCCCCAATCCTCACCAACGCTGGTTATTTATCTTTTATTTTTATTAAAGCCATTCTAGAAAATGGATGTGAAGTGGTTTCTCACAGTGGCTTTGATTTACATTTCCCTAATGACTGATCATGTTAGGCATGTTTATGAGCTTATGCTTATTAGCCAGTTGTATGTATTCTTTAAAGAAACATCTATTCAAATTCTTTGCTCATTTTGAATTGGGTTGTTTGCTTCATTTTGGGACACTTTTTTATTGCGGCAAAATGTACATACAATAAAATTTACCATTTTAATGTGTGCAGTTCAGTGGCACTAACTACATTCACAATGTTGTGTACTCATCACTACTTCCTACTTTCAGAACTTTTTCATCATCCTAAATGAAAACTCCACACGTACACTATGGAGTCTACTCTGAACGACTCATATAAATGGGCTCATATGATATGTGGCTTTTGTGTCAGGCTTTGTTCATTTATCATAATGTTTTCATTAATGTTGTAGCAAGTATTAGTATTTCATTCTCTTTTATGAATGCATAGTATTCCAATGTATGCCTATACCACATTTTGTTTATCCATTCACCCTTTGCTTGTTGTTTCCACCTTTTGACTATTTTGAATAGTACTGCTAAGAACATTTATGTACAAGTTTTTATTTGAATATTTGTTTTCAATTATTTTGGATACATCCCCAAGAGTGGAATTACTGTATCATATAGTAATAACACTATGTGTACCTTTATGAGGAATTGCCAAACTGTTCCACAGTGTCTTCTACATCTTTTTGTTGAGTTTTAAGAGCTCTTTATATTTTCTGAATACTAGAACCTTGTTAAACGTATGATTTGCAATTAGTTTCTCCTACTCTGTGGATTGTGTTTTTTGCATTCTTGATAGTATGCTTTGATGCACAAAATATATTAATTTTGATGCAGTCCAATTCATCTGTTTTTGTTGTCATTGCTTGTGCTTTTGGTGTCATGCATAAAACACCATTTCCCAATCCAAGATTACAAAGATTTACTTACACTTATGTTTCCTTTTAAGAGTTCATTATTTCTATTAGTGTTTTTGTGGATACTTTAGGGTTTTTATATATAAGATCACTTCCTCTACCAATAGAAGTAATTTTACTTCTTTCTTTCCGTCTCTATGCCTTTTATTTATTTTTCTTTTTAAATTATTTATCCTGGTTAGAATTTCCATACAATGTTAAATAAATGTGATAAAAGTGAACATGCTTGTCTCATTTATGATCTTAGGGGGGAAGCTTTCATTTTTTTATTATGGACTTTCATAGATGTTATTTATCAAGTTGGGTACCTTTCCTTCTATTGCTAAATTGTTGAGTGGTTTTTTTCTTAAGTCATAAAAAGATATTGACTTTTGTCAAATGCTTTCTCTGCAGGTACTCAGAGGATCATGTGATCTTCTTCCTTAATTCTATTAATATTATGGTTCACATTGATTGAAATTTGTATGTTGAAAAAACATTTCTGGGATAAATCTCATTTGTTCATTTTGTGTAATTTTTTCAATATACTGATGGACTCAATTTGCAAGTATATGTTGAGGGTTTTGCATCCATATTCATAAGGAATACTGGTCCATTGTGTTCTTTTCTTGTGATATCTTTGTCTGGCTTCGGAATCAGAATAAGTCTGTTTTCATTGAAAGCACTGGGAACTATTCATCGACTGGATTTGGAAGAATTTGAAAAGGATTAATATCAATTAATCATTAAATTTTTGACAGAATCTCCCAAGAAGTTATCTGTTTATGAACTTTTTTGTAGGAAGAGTTTAGATTATTGCTTGTAAGTTTACTCAGATTTTCTATTTTTTCTGAAGTCTATTTCAGTAGTTTGTGTACTTCTAGTTATTTGTCCATTTTAACTATGTTATCTAATTCATTGCTGTACGGTTGTTCACATAGTTCTTCTCTATATTTCCATTATACTCTTTTTTTCCAAACACAGTTCAAATGTATTACCTATAGCTTTTAACTGTAGCTAATCAAAAGATAATCTTTTGTAGCTATAGACCATTCATCCTACAAATCTGCTACTTTGTAACCTCTGACCAACATCTCCCCATTTCCCCCAACTCCTAGTAACAACTGCTTTATTCTCTATCTCTATATATTTGACTTTTTCTTATTTTTGCTTAAATTACACATATAATTGAGATCATGCAATATTTTTCTTTCTGCATCTGGCTAATTTCATTTCACAAAATGGCTTCCAGGTTTATCCATGGAATTGTGATTTCCTTCTTTTTTAAGTCTAATATTCCATTGTGTGGAATATTATTACATACACATACACCAGTTTTTTTAACCATTCATCCATAAATCGACACACAGGCTGTTTCCCTATCTTGGCAATAGTGAACATGGAAGTGCAAATATCTTTATGAGATAGTGATTTCATTTCCTTTAGATATATGCCCAGAAGTGGGATGCTAGGTCACATGGTAGCTCTATTTTTAATTTCTTTAGAAACCTCCATACTGGTTTCCATAATGGCAACACCAGTCTACATTTCCCCTTACAGTTTATAAGGGCTTTGTTTTCTCCACACCCTTGGCAAGATTTATTATCTTTTGACTTTTTGACAATATGTTATGCTCTTTTTATGCTATTATTATTACAAATTACATTTTTATATATGGTGTGCCCATTAACATAATTTATAATTATTGCATTTTGCAATTGTCTTTTAAATCAGATAGGAAAATAAAGAAGTTACAAACAGAAACAAATTAATGCTATTGTGTGTGTGTGTGTGTATATATATATATATATATTTACTTTGTGTGGATTTGGGTAGCTGTGCAGTAACTTTTCATTTCATCCTGGAGGATTCCCTTTAGCATTTCTTGTAAAGCAGTTCTCCTAGTGATGAACTAACTCAGTTTCTTTTTATGTGGGAATGTCTTAATTTTTCCTTCACTCTAGAAGGATAGTTTTGTGTGATATAGAATTATTGGTTGAGAGATTTTTTTTTTCTTTTTCCAGTACTTTGCCTATGTCACTGCCCTTGAGCTTCCACGATTTTGATGAGAAATCAGCTGCTAGTCCTGTTGAGGAGAATCCTTTGTATGTGATGAGTTGCTTTTCTTTTTCTCCTTTCAAGAATCTTCTTTGTCCTTGGCTATGATAGTTTGATTATGATGTGTCTTGGTATAGATTTCTTTGCACCTATCTTACCTAGAGTTCATTGATCTTCTTGGATGTATATATAATTAATCTTTGAACAACAAAGGGGTTAGGGGCACTGAACTTCTACATAGTCAAAAATTTGTGTGTAACATTTGACTCCTCAAAAGCTTAACTACTAATAATAGCCTACTGTTTACTGGAACGCTTACCAGTAAGATAAAGAGTCAATTAACACATATTTTTTTATGCTGTGTGTATTATATACTGTATTATAATAAAGTAAGCTAGAGAAAAGAGAATATTATTAAGAAAATCATAAGAAAGGGAAAATATATTTACTATTCATTAAGTGGAAGTGGAGAGTCATAAAGATCTTCATTCTCATTGTCTTCACATTGAGTAGGCTGAGGAGGAGAAGGAAGAGGGGGTTAGTCTTGGTGTCAGAGATGACAGAGGTGGAAGAAACTTCATATATAAGTGGACCCACATAGTTCAAACTGGTATTGTTCAAGGGTCAGCTGCATTAATTTTTTTCATCAAATTTGGTAAGTTTTTATTTATTATTTCTTTAAATAGTCCTTTAGCCCGTTCTCTATCTTGTCCCCCGGGATCTCCATTATACATTTGTTGCTATGCTTAATGGTATCCCACAAGTCCCTTAGGCTCAGTTTATTTTTCTTAATTTCCTTTTTGATCTGTTCCTCAGATTGGATAATATCAAATGAGCAAAGTCTTCAAGAATTATAGAACTATATAAGATGATCAAACATAAGAATTATAGAGGTAGAAGAAGAAAAAGCAAGAAACATGGAAAACCTACGTGAGGGAATAATGAAGGAAAATTGTCCTGGTCTTGCTAGAAATTTAGATATCCAGATACAAAAGAGCATCAAACTCCTGAATAATTCATTGCAAATAGGACGTCTCAAAGGAACATAGTCATCAGTCTTGCCAAAGCCAGGGTGAAGGAGAAAATCCTATAGGCTGTAAGACAAAAGCATCAAGTAACATACAAAGGACAAAGGCATCAAACTAACAGCAGATTTCTCAGAGGAAACTTTACAAGCCAGAAGGGATTGGGATTCCATTTTTAGTCTACTTAAAAAGAATAACTGCCAGCCAAGAATTGTGTATCTTGCAAAACTAAGTTTCATAAATTAAGGAGAAATAAAATCTTTACCAGACAACCAAACACTACATTAGACTTGCCTTACAAGAAAATTACACTTCAATAAAGAAAAAAAAAATAATTAAAAAAAAAGAAATGCTTAAAAGTACTCTATACCTGAAACAGAAAAACTGATACCCACTATTGTAAAAACAACCAAAAGCAGCAACTCACAGCTCCTATAGAACAGTAACACAAGGGAGAGAACAAAGCAATTAGTTAGCAATAAACATGATGACTGGTACAGTACCTCACATATCAATATTAATATTGATTATAAATGGTATAAATGCCCCATTCAAAAGATACAGATTGGTAGAATTTAAAAAACTCCAAATAAAACTCCAAATATATGCTGTCTCCAAGAAATCCATTTAACTCATAAAGGTTCTTATAGACTCAAGGTAAACAGATGAAAAATATATTCCACACAAATAGAAACCAAAAGTGAGAAGGAGTAGCTATTCTTATATTAGATAAAATAGACTTTAAAACAACAGTAAAAAAAAAAAAAAAGACAAAGTCGTTATATAATGATAAAGGGATCGACTCAACAAGAAGATAGTAGAATCCTATATATCGATATGCACCTAACACAGGAGCTCCAAAATTCATTAAAAAAAAAAGAACTACTAGACTCAAGGAAAGAAAGAAACAACAACATCATAATAGCTGAGGACTTCAACACTCCACTGACAGAACTAGACAGATCATTGAGATAGAAAATTAACAAAGAAAAACTGGACTTAAATGGGATTCTAGAACAAATGGACCTAACAGACATGTACAGAACATTCTACCCCATGTTTTTTTCAAAAAGTAGATAGACAAATGGCCAAAAAAAATGTGAAAATAAGCTTAACATCACTAATCATCAGGGAAATACAAATCAAAGCCAAAATGAAATACCACCTTACCCCTGCCACAATGGTCATTATTAAAAGTCAAAAACCAATAAATGCTGGTTTGGATGCAGAGAAAAGGGAGTGCTTATACACTTCTGGTGGAAATGTAAACTAGTGCAACCTTATGGAAAACAGTATGGAGATTCCTCAAAGAACTAAAAGTAAACCAACCATCCAATTGAGCAATCCCACTACTGGGTATCTATCCAAAGAAAAAGAAGTTATTTTATTAAAAAAAATCACCTGCACCTGAATGTTTAACACAGCACAATTCACAATTGCAATGAAAGACGTTGAATCAACCTAAGAGCCCATCAACTAACAAGTGGATAAAGAAAATGTGGTATATGTATACCATAGAGTACTACTCAGCCACAAAAAGGAATGAAATGATGCCTTTTGCAGCAACTTTAATGCAACTGCAGGCCATTATCCTAAGTGAAGTATCTCAGGAATGGAAAAAATACATACTCTCATTTATAAGTAGAAGTTACATGAGGGGTTTATATGGTCATAAAGTGGTGTAATGGACACTGAAAACTAAGAAGTGGGGAGGGTAAGAGTGGAATGAGGGATAAAAATCTACCTATGAAGTATAACGTACACTATTCTGGTAATGGGTACACTAAAAGCCCTGACTTCAGTGTTATACAATCTATCCCAATCTATCCACTTAATAAAAATCACTGTATCCTCTAAATCCATTGAAATAAAAAAAAGAACTATATAATACATATGACAAACTAACCAAGATTATCACTTTTTTAAAATTCCAGGTTTTACAACATCCAGAAACTATAATAATCTTTCCGGGAAAATGACACAGTTACCTATATATCTGCAGGACCTATTTCAAACAATTGAAACATACAGACATATGTATGCACAAAAGCTAGATGGCAGCCACATCAAATGCCCAGGTTGACATATTCATCCTGCTTTTCCATTAACAAGTTTGTCTTTAAAACCAAAAAGTGGTCTCATCTTCAGAGATCCATGAGAGATATCTCAGTAAGTGACAAAGCACAGGAATGTATTACTACCCTGGACCACTAGTTCCAAATAGTTTTGCTACTCTAATTGTGGGCTCTAGCCCAGCACCATAGCAATCTGGGAGCTTGGTAGAACTGCAGAATTTTGAACTCATCCTCAGACTTAGTTAATGAGAATGTGCATTTTAACAGGATGCCAAGTGATTTGTATATATATTAAAATTTGAAAACCACACTCTCAGAGGACTCCTTCCTTTCCATTCCATGCCTATTGTATGCCAGTTGATGGAGAAGCTCATGACTAGCACACAGCTGATTCCATCACAGGATTTTGCTTGCTAGTAATTCGAGTAGCTTATTTGCGTTTAGATCATCACTGAGCTAGTGATTCAGGGACTCCCCAAATATTTTAAAACAGAATCAAACATTAGAACTTTTCTAGGCACGAGGGTCAAGGAATATGGGCTTGTGTTTCTCTTCAGGATCAGAGCACCAGTTCTCCCTCCTGGCTGTGCACAGGCTCTGTGCTCTACTAGGAATCAGGGCCCAACATGGCAGAGAGGCCCTGACTGTCCACTGATGCCACCATAAGTTAAAACCTTATTTTCACTAAATGTGAATGAAATTCTTCTTTGAATAAATGTTTTTAAATGCAGTTGTGATTGCTATCTTCCTTTCAGGAAACTCAGGAAGTAGAAATGCACATACATACATGTGTCTGTGCGTATGTGTATGTATACATGTATATATATGCAAATACATATATACATAGATATATGCATAGATAAACATATATATTTTATATTGTGATGGTTAATATGATATACTAGCTTAACTGCACCACAGAATGCCCAGGTAGCTGGTTAAACATTACTTCTGGGTATGCCTGTAAGGGTGTTTCCTGAATAGATTAGCATTTGAATTGGTGTACAGCAGATGGCTCCCCGCAGTGTGGTGGCATTGTCCAGTCCATTGAGGGCCTGGATAGAACAAAAAGGTGGAGGAAGTTTGCATTCATACTTCCTCTGCTTGATTGATTGCCCTGAGTCATCATCAGTCTTCTGCTGTTGGGTCTCTGGCTCTCAGGCCTTCAAACTACACCACTGGCAGTGCTGGGCTCCAAATTGCAGGCAGAAAATTGTGGGACTTCTCAGCTTTCATAATAGCATGAGCCAATACCATATAATAAATATATTTACTTGTACATATCTATCTCTATCTATTATCTATACCTCTCTTGTTGGTTCTGTTTCTCTGAAGAACCCTTGTGTTATATAGCTATAAATATATACAAACATATGCATGAAAACAATATGCTAGAAAGAGGTAGTGGTTTAATCCTTTAATCACTTATCAGAAGGTAGAAAATGCAGCTCTTGTATTAAAGGCCGCCCTAGGGATAAGGGTGAAAACACTATGCTACTAATGTGTGAAAATCCAGGCATCCAGGCAGCTCAGACAGAGTGAAGATCACTATGGACACTATCAAGTCGTTCAAAATCTACTTGATTGTAGCAATTGCTGGTGTCTTTTGGGGGCACAGTTTTAACCTCATTTGTCTCAGTCCACTTGTGCTGTTATAACAGAATACCTGAGAATGAGTAAGTTATAAAAAACAGAAATTTATTTCTCACAGTCCTGAAGGCTGCGAAGTCCAAGATCAAGGCACTGCAATCTGCTGAGAGCCTACTTGCTGCGACCTCACGTGGCAGAAGGTGGAAGGGTAAGAGAGATGAACTTTGTCCACTAAGCCCTTTATAAGGGCACTGATCTCATCCATGAAGGTAGGGCCCTCGTGGCCTAATCATGCCTTAAAGGCCCCACCTCTTAATACTATCACATTGGCAGCACTTGAATTCTGGAGGGGGTACATTGAGACCATAGCATTCATCCTTCCTTGTCTGCCTTCTCAAGTGAGTCCCTCAATCCGTCATTAGACCACAGACACCAGTGATGAAAAGGGTAGTCTGTGACATGGACTCAGCTACACCAAGCTTCTAAAAAAACCATTTTCTTCTATAGCATACACTAGAAGATAGAATATTCATTGTTTATAGAAAACCATATGCTGCACTGGCACAAATCCCATTGCTCAATATTTAAAGGTGTTCTGGCTCCTCTCACACCCTTGGTCAGAATCCTGGGGGTGGAATGCTAAGGATACAGCAAGCCCTAAACATCTGAATGCTATTTTTCCCTTTTAATATTCCCCTCCATACTTCAAATTTACACTTAAATAGCAAGAAAATGACAAAAATTCCACTTCAATAAACAACCCAGAAAATTTTGGTTTACAGTGGTGACTCTTTCAGAATTACGTAACTAAAAACACAATTGGTGGCCTAGGTGGGCTGGCTGCTCAGAAACCAACCAGGCATGAAGGCAGGAAAGTGGTTTATAGAGAGCCCATCCCCAGCACTGCTTCAGTTGCCACTCCTGAGTTCAGAGATGAGTTCAAGTACAAAACAGACTTTGGCTTTCAGAGGCAGTCAATGTGCTCTGTCAGCCTTTTCCAGCCTGCCTATATTCAGACTGTAATGCCCAGAAAAAGCTGAGATTGAGTGTGGACTGATGGAAATCTCTCATACCTTTATTTGAGAGTTATAAAGTCTCACAAGTAATGTATCATAGACAGGAATATAACCCAGACAAGTCTTAGAAGCAATGTGTATTGGGGAATGTATTTTTCATTTACTATTCACGGAGTCAGCCAGGCAGTGAGTTTATAGTAGGGGTCAGCAAAATATGACTCACGGGCCACGTTCAGCTCATTGCTTGTTTTTGTAAATAAAGTTTTATTAGAGCACAGCCAGGCCCATTCATTTACATATTGTCTGTGGTTGCTTTGTGCTATAACACAGAGTGGTTGCAACTGTTTTATTATGTATGCAAATAAAACACTGCAAAATTGTTTCTAGTTAAAGATATTCATTGAACACACTAGTTTATCAATTTCCTGGTTGAAACTCCATTAAAATAAAAACATATTTTAGAAATCAATAAAGGCATTAATTCACAAAGACAATGTAAGTGAAGATGATAGCAACCAAGTTTTATAAGCAAGAAAGCAGAAGGGCAAGGAAGAACTAATATAACAAATCTGAGAAAACTGGAATAAAAGCAGTCAGTGGAGAAAGATAAGAAGTAACCTGACCTGAATTACAGAAACTCAGAAAGGCTCAGGAACTGTCATTCTCAGATATCTCTGGGGGAGGTGAGGGTGTGCTGGAGCGGAAAGATGAATGTAAGGAATATTGACAACACCAAACCATTGTCAAGGATTTGATGTGAAGGAGCAAAGGGACATTTATATGCTGCTACTGGGAGGGCACATTGATACAACTACTTTAGAAAACAATTTGTCAATTCTGATTAAAGGTGAAGATCATATGCTTTATGATCCAAAAATTTCATTTGTAAGTATGTGACCTAGAAGGGTTGTAAAATATATACACTTTAACACATGAACAGGAATATTTATAGCCACACTGTTTGTAAAGAAAAGTTAAAAATACAACCAAAATATCTGTCAATAGCAAAATGAATAAACATATGGGATATTATATTATATTATGAATGAACTAGAGTTACACATATAAATGTTTGTAAAAAATTACATTGAATAAAGAGTCTCATGATTAAACAACAAGCAGAAATTTGATATGGCTTGGGCATACACACAGTGAAAGTGCAAAATTGAACCATATGAAATTACCAGTTTGTAGGTGAAAATGGTTAAATATAAGAAATTTCATAAATTGTTTCTTCTGGAGAGCAGGAATTAGGAATGAATATGGGAAAGAAACTGCTATTTGTTAAATAAGCATTGTTGAGGTGGTTGATTTTTAAATTGCATAAATGTATTTGACAAGAATTTTAAGAAGCAGTGAAATACTATACATAACCTATTCACCAGTATATCATTCATTGTGCCTCACAAGTTAATGTTTATTCAATATTTATATATAGAAATGAACCAATTCATAGATCATTGATTGCCTTTATTTTGAATATGGTTGACTGATTAAACAGTACATATTGGAATGTTTCCTCCTGAGAGAAGTAGAAAGAGAGGCAGTTTGCCCAGACATTTCCATGTGATTCAGTCAGATGTCATCCTTTGAACTTTTAATCATCTGTGCAACATGTTTCTCACATCTTTGTGAATTTTATCAAAAATCTATGACAGATGGCCAATTTCATATTGTAGGGATCTGAAATAAATCACTGCCCTTGTTTCTGCCAGTTTTACAGTTTGACATTTTAGATGTTGGAAGTATACCTATTTCTTTCTTTTTTTTTCTGATTTATTTCTTTTCTTTTGTTTTAAATTTCAGAATACTATGGGGGTACAGACACTGTGGTTACATATAATGCCTTTGCTTTGCCCAAGCCAGAGCTACAAGCATGCCCATCCCCCATACAGTGCGCTCCGCGCCCATTAGTTGTCAGTTTACCCATCCCCACTACACCCACCCACCCGGCACCTGTTGAATATTACTTCCATGTCAGCATGTAAGTGTTGATCAGTTAGTACAAATTTGATGGTGAGTACAAGTGATGCTTATTTTTCCCTTCTTGTGATACTTCACTTAGTAGAATGGGCACCAGCTCCATCCAGGATAATACAAGAGGTGCTAGTTCACCATTGTTTTTTTGTGGCTGAGTAGTGCTCCATGGGATACATATAACACATTTTACTAATCCACTGATGTATTGATGGGCACTTGGGCTGTTTCCACATCTTTGCAGTTGTGAATTGTGTTGCTATAAACATTCAAGTGCAGATGTCTTTATTATAGAATGTCTTTTTTTTCCTTTGGATAGATGCCCAGTAATGGGATTGCTGGATCAAATGGGAGTTCCACTTGTAGCTCTTTGAGGTATCTCCACATTACTTTCCATAGAGTTTGTACTAGTTTGGGGTGCCACCAGCAGTGTATGAGTGTTCCTATCTCTCTATGTCCATGCCAACATTTGTTGTTTTGGGACTTTTTGATAAATATCATTTTTACTGGAGTTAAGTGATATCTCATTGTAGTTTTGATTTGCATCTCTCTGATGATTAGAGATGTTGAGTATTTTTTCATTTTTTTTGGCCATTTGTCTTCTTTTGAAAAGTTTCTGTTCATGTCTTTTGCCCACTTTTTGATGGGGTTGTTTGATTTTTTGTTAATTTTCTTAAGTTCTATATAGATTCTTGTTATCAGCCCTTTATCAGATGTGTATCATGCAAATATTTTCTCCCATTCTGTAGGTTGTCTGCCTGCTCTCGTCATACTTTCCTTGGCTGTGCAGAAGCTTTTTTTTTTTTATTGGGGGAAAACTACAAAACATTTACAGTACAATGTTTACAGTCACAATTTGTAGTGAGCTGATTTCCCAAAATATATTACCACTCAAGTTGACTTATCTTGCTACATTCAAAAACCTACTCTGTCAAAGTAGTCC
>CAUYRT010067807.1:0-30280 GCA_963574885.1 Lepilemur ruficaudatus | reverse complement strand
AATTAATTTCTTTCTATTTATAGTAGAGACGAGGTCTCGCTCTTGCTCAGGCTGGTTTCGAACTCCTGACCTTGAGCGATCCGCCTGCCTCGGCCTCCCAGAGTGCTAGGATTACAGGCGTGAGCCACCGCGCCCGGCCTCCTTTGAGATTACTTTCTTTATTAAAAGTCTTTCTGACATAGAGGGATGGAAAGACTGTGATCTTTTTTTTTTTTTGAAATTTATTAATTTTTATTTTTTAAGTTCTTTTTATTTAAGCGTACAATTAAATGATTTTCAGTGAATTTACTGAGGTGTACAGTTAATCACATAAATCAGTTTTAGAGGAATTCCTTTCCCCTATTGAGACCCCTGATTCCGCTCCCCAGCTACTTTTCTAGCATGTCCCACCCCTCCACAGTGCCCACCACGTCGCTCAGACGTGGGTTTACCCCCCACCCCCCAAATCCCTAGTGAATACCACCACCATTTGAGCACCATAGTGTTAATCAGGAAAGACTGTGATCTTGATGTTTAGAATTTCAAGCGTGATGGCTCCAGATGAAAGATGTCCTTGAGCAGATGGCTGTTAGGCCTCAAATCATTCTGTCCTGAGTAACAACCTATTTCTCCTTCTGAACTGCCTCTTCCGCAGGATTGACCTAGAGTACAAAAGAACAGTGCTTTCTGTTTTCAGCTATGAATATGCCGTAGGGTATATGGGAATGTTTCACTTTCATGATCCCTCTATCTCTCATTGCTACTGGTAGCTGAGAGTTGATGGCATTGAAAATATGTGCTACCAAATTAAAGGCCAATGATACTCATTGTGTCATTAAGTAAACTACACTCATTTAACTGATTAAGTAAACTGAAAATGTGTAAAGATGCTTTTTAATTATTTTTCTTATTTATAACTGTGAGTAAAGATTCTTAAGGCTTAACTTCCATGGAAAGTGTTCCATAAACTGAGCTTTTCCTTTATCTTGAATACTTACTATGTTAAAAGCCCTTTTCAGTCCAAAGTTAGGAAGGGGTGGCCACTATCTGATCATTTCAATCTCGTCTATACATTCTCCATATTTATATCATTATCATTGCCTTTATCTGTGCTTGATATGTAGCTTTTTCCATGCTGTTACCTTAGCTAGATTAGGGCTACAGAGACCAACAAAAGTGGTGACATTTATTTTTCATCAAGATAGTCCATGCAAACAGAAACCAAAAATGAGAAGTAGCTATACTTATATCAGATAAAATAGACTTTAAGTCAAAAACTGCAAAGAGAGGAAAAAAAGGTCACTAAATAATAACAAAGGGATCAATTTGGCAAAAGGATATAACAATTATACAAGCACCCAACACCAGAGCATCCAGATATATAAAACAAATATTATTAGGTCTAAAGGGATAGATCCCAATATCATAATAATTGTGGAATTCAATACCCCACTCTCAGCACTGGACACATCATCAAGACAGAAAATCAACAGATATCAGATTTAAATTGCACTATAGACCAAATGCACCCAACAGACATTTACAGAACATGTCATAAAACAACAGCAGAATATACATTCTTCTCACCAGTACATGGAACATTCTCTAGGATAAACCATATGCTAGACCACAAAACAAGTTAACGAGTTAAAGAAATCGAAATCAGGCCGGGCACGGCGGCTCACACCTGTAATCCTAGCACTCTGGGAGGAGAAGGCAGGAGGATCGTTTGGGCTCAGGAGTTCGAGACCAGCCTGAGCAAGAGTGAGACCCTGTCTCTACTAAAAATAGAAAGAAAGTAGCTGGACAAATAAAAATATATATATAAAAAATTAGCCGGGCATGGTGGCGCATGCCTGTAGTCCTAGCTACTCGGGAGGCTGAGGCAGGAGGATCGCTTGAGCCCAGGAGTTTGAGGTTGCTGTGAGCTAGACTGATGCCATGGCACTCTAGCCTGGGCAACTGAGTAGGACTGTGCCTCAAAAAACAGAAAAAAAATTGAAATCATAACAAGTATCTTTTCTGAACATAATGGAATAAAACTAGAAATCAATAACAAGAGTAACTTTGGAAACTGTACAAATACAAGGAAATTAAACAACATGCTTCTGAATGGCCAGTAGGTCAAGAAAGAAATTAAGAAGGATATTAGAAAATGTTTTGAAGCAAACAAAAACAAAACCACAACATACCAAACCTATCGGATGCAGTAAAAGCAGTGCCAAGAGGAAAGTTTGTAACACCTACATGAAAAAAGTAGAAAGATTTCAAATAAACAACCTAACTTTGCACCTCAAGGAACTAGAAAAGCGAGAACAAACAAAGCCCAAAATTAGTAGAAGCAAAGAAATAATAAAGATTAGAGCAGAAATAAATGATATAGAGACCAAAAAAACAAGCCAGTTTTGGTGGCACGCAACTGTAGCCCAAGCTACTTGGGAGGCTAAGGTGGAAGGATCACTTGAGCCCAGGAGTTCATATCCAGCCTGGGCAACATAGCAAGACCCTGTGTCTAGGTTACGTATATTGCCCTTGCTCCACCCGAGTCAGAGCTTCAAGTGTGTCCATCCCCCAGACGGTGCACACCTCCCCCATTAGGTGTGTATATATCCACCCCTCTTCCCTGCTCCCATCTGCCCGACACCCGACGAATGTTATTACTATATGTGCACTTAAGTGTTGATCAGTTAAAACCAATTTGATGCTGCAATTAAAAAAAATTTAAAAAAATTTAAAAAGACCCTGTCTCTAAAAAAACACAAAAGATCAACAAAAGAAAAGGTTGTTTTTTTTTTAAAAAAAAAGACTAGATTAAGGGAAAGAAAAAGAGAGAGAAGACCCAAATAAATAAAACCAGAAATGAAAAAGGAGACATTGCAACTGATACCAAAGAAATACAAAGGATTATTAAAGGCTATTATGAACAATTATATGCCAACAAATTGAAAAACCTAGAGAAAATGGATAAACTCCTGGGCACATACAACCTACCAATATTGAACCAGGAAGAAGTAGAAAACCTAAGCAGACCAATACCAAGGAACAACACCGAATCAGTAATAAAAAGTGTCTCAACAAAGAAAAGCCCAGGACCAGATTGTTTCACTGCTGAATTCTACCAAACTTTCAAGGAATAACTAAAACCAATTATTCTGAGACTATTCCAAAAAATTGAAGGCGAGAGAATTCTTCTAAACTTATTCTATGATGCCAGCATTAGCCTTATACAAAAACTAGACAAGGATACAAGAACAACAAAAGAAAAGGACAAGCCAATGTTCATGATGAACATAGATGCAAAAACCCTCAACAAAATACTACAAAATTGAATCCAATAACGCACCAGAAAGATTATACACCATGATTAAGTGGAATTTATCCCAGGGATGAAAGGATGGGTCAACATTTGCAAATCTATAAATCTATAAACATCACATTAACATAATGAAGGACAAAAATCATATAATTATCTCAACATATATGTAAAAAACATTTGATAAAATTCAACATCCCTTCATGATAAAAACTCTCAACAAATTAGGTATAAGGAGTGTACCTAAACTCAATAAAGGCCATCCATATATGACAAACCCACAGCCAACATCATACTGAATGGGGAAAAGTTGAAAACTTTTCCTCTAAGAACTGGAACAAGACAAGAATGCCCACTTTTACCACTCTTACTCAATAACGTACTAGAAGTCCTAGCCAGAGTAATTAAGCAAGGAAAAGAAGTAAAAGGCATCCAAATTAGAAAAGAGGAAATCACATTGTTCCTGTTTGCAGATAACACGATCTTACATGTACAAAAACCTAAAGACTCCACCAAAAAACTCGTAGAACTGATAAATGAATTCAGTAAAGTTACAAGATACAAAATCAATATACAAAAATCAGTAGTTTTTTTTAGACCAACAATGAACTAGCTGAAAATGAAATCAAGAAAGTAATCCCATTTATAATAACTACAAAAAATGCCTAGAAATAAATCTAACCAAGGAGGTGAAAGATCTCTACAATGAAAACTATAAAACACTGATGAAAGAAATTAAAGAGGACACACACAAAAAAATGGAAAGACATCTCATGTTCATGGATTGGAAGAATTAAAATTGTTAAAATGACCATGCTATTCAAAACAATCTACAGATTCAGTGAAATTCCTATCAAAATACCAATGACATTCTTCACAGAAATAAAAAAAAAATCCTAAAATTTGTATGGAATCACAAAAGACCTTGAATAGCCAAAGAAATCTTGGACAAAAAGAACAAAGCTGGAGGCATCATACTACCTGACTTCAAAACAAAGCTATACTAACCAAAACAGAATGATATTGGTATAAAAACAGACACATAGACCAATGGAACAGATTAGAGAACTGAGAAATGAATCTATGTATTTATAGCCAGCTGATTTTCAATAACAGCTCCAGGAACATATACTGGGGAAAAGACAGCCTTTTCAATAAATGATGCTGGGAAAAGTGGATATTCATGTACAAAAGAATGAAAGTATACCCTTATCTCTCACCATACACAACAATCAACTCAAAATAAAGACTTAAATGTGAGATCTGAAACTGTGAAACTACTAGAAGAAAACATAGAGGAACTGCTTCATGACATTAGTCTGGGCAAAGATTTTATGGTTAAGACCTCAAAAGCACAGACAACAAAAACAAAAGTAGACAAATAGGATTATATCAAACCACAAAGCTGTGCACAGCAAAGGAAACTATCAACAGAGTGAAGAGACAACCTGAAGAATGTGAGAAAGTATTTGCAAACTATTTATCTGATAACAGATTAATATCCAGAATATACAAGGAACTCAAAAACTCAACAGCAGAAACCCAAATAATACAATTAAAAAATGGGCAAAGCATCTGAATACACATTTCTCAAAAGCAGTCACACAAGTATATGAAAAAAAAATGTCAAAATCACTAATCATAAGGGAAATGCAAATCAAAACCACAATGAGATATCACATTTCCCCAGTTAGAATGGTTATTATCAGACAGACAAAAAATAATAGATGTTGGCAAGGATGTGAGAAAAGGGAACTCATACACTGTTGGTGGAAATGCAAATTACTACAGTCACAATAGAAAACAGTATAGAAGTTCTTCAAAAAAATAAAAATAGGCCGGGCGCGGTGGCTCACGCCTGTAACCCTAGCACTCTGGGAGGCCGAGGCAGGAGGATCGCTCAAGGTCAGGAGTTCAAAACCAGCCTGAGCAAGAGTGAGACCCCGTCTCTACTAAAAATAGAAAGAAATTAATTGGCCAACTAAAAATATACAGAAAAAATTAGCTGGATATGGTGGCACATGCCTGTAGTCCCAGCTGCTTGGGAGGCTGAGGCAGAAGGATTGCTTGAGCCCAGGAGTTTAAGGTTGCTGTGAGCTAGGCTGACGCCATGGCACTCACTCTAGCCCGGGCAACAGAGCAAGACTCTGTCTTAAAAAAAGAAAAAAAAAAAAGAAATATCCAGAGAGACTAGTTATGAAGCTGTTACAAAAGCTCAAGTGAAATATGATTTCACTCAGAAGATATCTAAAGTAGTCAAATTCTTAGAAACAGATAGTAGAACAGTCGTTTCCATAAACTGAGGAAGAGAAGGGAATTGTTTCATGGGTATAGAATTTCAGTTTTACAAGATGAAAAAGTTCTGGAAATCTATTTCACAACAGTGTGACTATACTTAACACTACTGAACTGTACACTTTTTAAAATGTTAAGATGATAAATTTTATGTTTTTTACCACATACAAAAAAGTTGAAGTGAAAAATGATGAATCCTGAGGTTAGGCCAAATAAGTGAAAAAGTGTTAAGAAATAATGTGGTAAAATATAGCCAAAAGGCACTGAATAACTGGATATAGGGGTGAGAGAGGGGAGGAGTCTAAGATGATACCAAAATTTCTTGCTTCAAGCAGTGGGTTGGTAGAGAAGCAGGATTGGGAGCATATGAAGAGTTCATTCTGATACCTATTGAGTTGGGATATATCTTTGTACTAACCAAGGCCTCTTCCTGGCAAGAGTGCTTGTTCAAGACTCTTTGCCTAAACTGTTTGGTTGTTGACCGTCTTCCTCCCTGGCCTCCCAGTTTCTCAGCACTGGCCCTTTAGGGAAACCACTTTAGAGATGTGCTCATCCCTGTACCTATCCCTCATTTTATACATAAGAAAACAGAAGTCTTGAGCGGGAAAGAGGGTGTATTCACTTAGTATTAAATGTTATCCTATTGCTCTATCCAGGCTCTGTGTCAATGGGTCCAGGTGTCTAAAACACAGTCACAGTTATCATAAAGGCCACAGCCTAGTTGGGTAAACTGACACTAAACAATTAAGTTTGCTCCATTTGGGAAAGTATTACAGTGTACAGGTAAACAGAGTGCCAAGTGAGTCAGGAAAGGAGCTGTTCAGTTATGAGCCACTAAGTATTCAACAAACATAATCAATATTGAATTGATTAGCCCAATCAATGAATGAATGACTTACCCAGCATTGAGATGACAAACTGTATCTGTTTTCCTAACACTATGCAGGGCTCTCCAAGCAATTAGAATATTGATGTTAGCTGGTTCTGGGTGAAATTAATGTCAGGAGGACCTAATGTATTTTTTTTTGCTTCTTAGGAATCTATGGATTTCCTGAAATACGTTGTTGAGTAAGTGTTGGTTTGAGTTTTTTCTTTGGGGGTGTTCTTACCAGCATGAGGGCATTGAACCACAACCCAGTTAATTGTTATTAAACCCACAATTAAAATACTGGTAGATTTTCTTGAGGCTGGTATAAACAAAGCAATGCAAAAGGGACATGGAAGGTCTGGCTGCTTCTTCATAGTTTTTGGGTGCCTCAGTGACCCATGCTGATTCTTTTGCAGTAAGCTGAACTTCGTGCCTCTGGAACAGGAGATGCCTGTGCAGTTCCAGGTGGTAGAGCTGCCCAGTGGCCACCACCTGTGCAAAGTGAGAGCTCTGAACAAGGGTGATGCCAACTCTGAAGTCACTGTGTACTACCAGGTCAGTTGGTCTCATGGTGCAGCCATCCTGATGGCTAAGTATCTTTAGGGCAATAAGCCTGGTGGAAGGTCCAAAGTATGTGGGAATGAGTGATCCATTGACTTTCAAGGCCCTTTTGTAGTTAGTTCTGTAGTTTTCTGCTTGGGGCTATTTGTCCTCTTGAAGCAACTACATTTAAAAATGGATCCTCCTTTTGTCACAGTGAGGTATTGCTTCATTAATCACCTAACCACTAATACAGAGGGACAGAGAAGTATGGATGGGAATTCCTTCATGTTCTCTTTACAGAACCCTAAGCAGCAGCAGGACAAAAGAGACAAAAGTAAGAATAGCCAAGCAATCAATATACAGCAAACAGAATGACTACCAGAGTCCTGAAGGGTTCAAAGCACTATGTTGTGGATGCTAAATCGATAGGCTTCAGAACCCCTTACTTGTCTGAGGTCATATAAGCTGGTCTCAAATTTATTCATTCTATTCTCAGTTCTATGTTTTTTCCACATCGTCCTGGAGGGGTGGGGTGGAACTTAAAGTAGGGAAGTGCTTTTCAACAATCTCAGTGGGCCCGTAGCCTGCTTTAACCTACGGTCAGTCCCACTCACTTCTAGGACTATGGGCACTTTCTCTAAACCTGTGCCTGTCCAGTGACTTCTCAAAGTCTGGGGCTCCTGTAGCTGCTACTGTGGTCCTGAGTTCTTGCATGAGGCATTCACTTCCCTGTCAGGCCCTGTGAAGATCCCTGGTCTGGGCTTTGGGTGGCATGGCCTTATTTTCATCTTCATTATCCTTTTATTGTTTCTGGCCCTGGGCCTCAACCTTATCCTGATATTGTCTGGGTCCTGGTTGTTAGAAGCAAATTTACCTGCCCAATGTCATGGCCATTTCTCTTTAGTGGAATTTAACCTTATTCCAGTCATTTGATTCAGGAGCTACAATTTTGGAGCTAGGTTGGTAAATTTTTCTTTCCCTGGAGGCCCAGCTTCTCTGTGAGGCCTGTCTCAATAGCTGTAGCATTCCAGCCTGTGGTCTTTTCTAAGTTGTGACTACCAGGTCCCAAACTCCTTAAATGGTATGGCCTACCCCTTCTTAGCCCAGTCCACATTTCCAGTGCCTCTGACTGCTCACAACCCAGAGACTGGAGAACTTCTCCAGTTTTAGGAAGGATTTCATATAGTAAGACTGTCTTTGGAAGTGCTTTTCATCAGTCACCTCTTAGCACTAGCTACAACCTTGCCTCCCTCAGGAAACCAATTCCCTTCTCACAAAGAGCATTTTGAATAGAAAATTGATACAAGGTTTTGACTGGTTTTGTTGCAGCTCCTTTAGAGAGAAACGGGCAAACTCGGTGCTGACTAATCAGGGCTTGCAGGGCACACAGGCTCTAGCCTCTTCCTCCAGTGAAGTGGGAAGGAGGAGAAATGAGACTGTGTCAGAGGAGCCTGCATGATCCTGCCTCTGGGATGTACTAACATCATCCTTGCTTATTGGCCTCCTGCCTTCTTTCATTCTGACGGCATTATTTTGCCAGTTTCCAGGGCAGCCAGATGTGGTCCCAAAGCACAGTGTCTGCCTCTTAGATATTTTTCTTAACTGACTTGGGTTAAGAAAGAAGCTCGTATTCATTTTCTCTCCACCTGAGTAATAGATCCAGATACCCATCAGGATCCTCAAACATGTCCTGTTCTCCTTAGGGCGTGAACTACAAGTACTTGATTTTAGAATGTGTCCTCTGGGTCCTTGGATCCTCTAGTCAGGAGCTGGCAAGTCAGGGATTATTGGACTCACCTCCATTTTTACCTGCATTTCTGTGTTAGTGCTGGGAATACAAATGATCAAGTATGATTCCTGTACTCACAGATCTTTGGTCTGGTAGGATGGCAGGTATGTAAACAAAATGAAAGTATGATTAACTGTGGGGGAAGAGAAGTGATGATGATGGAATGAGTGGTTGCCAAGAACAGGTGGATTATTAAAAAGCCCTATAAGCCACTGGATACTCAGTGGGTCTGACTACCTTCTCCTCTCAGTCAGGTACAAGGAGTCTAAGAGAATACACTCTTATGGAGCTGCTTGTGGTAAGTGTATAACGGAGAGTTGAGGTGTTAGGAGCCCCTGTCCCACTGTGAGGCCCAGCCTTTCTTCCTGAGACTGAGGATTGGGGTGGTCAGAGATCTGTGATTGGAGGGCAAGATGGTCATTTACTGTTCTCACCCAGCAAAAGTGTGGACAGAGGGCCTGGATCATTTAGCAAAAGGCAGCAAGGGAGGGTGGACTTTGAGGTATGTGGAACACTGGGGGAAAGAAATGGAGGTTTCTGCTGGGAGTTGGGCTGATGGGTAGTATGTTGATTAATTAATTAATTACAGATGCACATGGAAGAGCCTTGTTTTGACTTCCTTCGAACCAAGCAGACCCTTGGGTAAGTCTGCTGGCAAGGACACTGGGCTCAAAATAAGAGTCTGGAGCTTACTCTGCAGGCTGAGGTTTATCAGATATCCTTACTGAGCAGCCTCTCATAGCTCTTTGGTCCTTCCATGCCTTAGAATACTTTCCATACCTACTTGTTAGAACTTCTGAAATTTGCTTCTTGGAATACGATCAGGGTTCCCATTTGGTCATCTTTCAAGATAAGAAAAAAAGCTTGTGCTCCCCAATTCAGGAGAGGGGTGGACACCTTAAAATTTATGGGTCCTCTTTTCCAGGTCCAGTAAGAATAGGCAGAAACCCTTTCCACTCATATCTAGTGCTGCTACGGGCAGGGCCCAGGTGACAACCTGAGCTTATATAATTTTTCATTCTGGCTGTAGATACCATGTATATCCTACCTGTAGGAACACATCTGGGATTCTAGGATTCTCTGTCACCGTGGGGACGCAGGCAACCAAATACAAGTGAGTAAGCGAGTGAGTAGTTCGGAGTCCAACCTAATACTCTGGCATGGAGAGTGGGAGCTACGTGTGCTTCCTTAAACCTCCGATGACTCTGACCAAGCAGGGTTTGCTGTATTTAGTCCCTGCAGAGGGTGTGGGGCGGGGGGTTATAGTTGGCCTGATCCAGGACTAATCAATGGTTCCAGTGGTCCTATAGGACTTGCCTCAAGTCCTGTGGTCATTGTGCAGGGCTTGCCAATGTTTCTTCTCTTCAGGCAGACCTGAGGACAAGAAAGGCAAGGATGCCTGTCGTGACACTCATATTGGAACCTGTTGGTTCTCAGCTTTGGAATGACTTCTTCAGTATGAGGATACTAGGAAATTGGGCTGAAGGTGGGGGGAGAGGAAGTGTTCTTCCCCATTCTCTTCCCTCCCTCAACTTAAGGGAAAATGCTGAGGCCTGGGAAAACACTGCAGCCTTTTTCCTGGAGTTATGTCATGTCTTAATTCTTTCTGCCTGAGACACCAGTTCTCTTGATGACTTTTAATTGAAGCTGCTTTGTTTTAGCTCTGAAGTTGTCAATAAGAAGATAGAGGAGTTTCTTTCTAGCTTTGAGGAGAAGATTGAAAACCTCACTGAAGATGCATTCAACACCCAGGTGACTTAACTGTGCCAGCCTAGGCTTTTGGTATTTCACCCCCATTAAACCCTCAAGATACCAGACATTAGTTTTAATAGTATTATGTGCTGGCCAGTTTTTGAACTTTGCAGCTCCACCTTAATCCCTCCCTGTCCTGTTGGCAGGTCCATCACAAGCCAGGCTGGACAGGGCCAGGTGTGTTCTGGGGGGACTAGTATGATGCCATGCCTGAGCATTTCTTTTTGCTGGGAACAGGTCACAGCTCTGATCAAGCTGAAGGAGTGTGAGGATACCCACCTTGGGGAGGAGGTGGACAGGAACTGGAACGAAGTGGTGACACAACAGTATCTCTTTGACCGCCTGGCCCATGAGGTAACATGGTTTTCAGAGCAAGACAGTCCTGACAGAGGGTTCTATAGGAGTCATAGGTCCAAGCAAACCAGTATTTTGTACGCAAGAGGAACCTGGGACACTCAGACTGGCTTGGTTACTTCCTTGCTCATTTCATTACTTAGACTTGACTCCTAGCACCTTAGGTGGCCACGTGAGCAGCAGACTCCCACCCTTACTGCCCTCCCTCCCCAATTTCAATCAGAGCAGTTCCATTTGTATATTATATTGAAGTTCACAAGATTTTGTGGAAAAAAGCATACAGCTATTTAATGAAAAATTATTCCAGGAACAAGCCCAAAGTAGTAAAAACTATGAAAAAGAGCTTTGGATCCTGCAATTCAGTGCTACTTCTGATAATATATAACCCTTTGTGACAAATTAGCAAAGAACAACTTTGCTCTGTGAGGCAGAGAGGTTATTTAACAAGAGGTTTAAGCACAGCTCACCTTAAGACACTTGTTTTCTTAATAGAAGACAGATAAAAAATTTACCTGTTTCAATAGTTGCTATATTTTCCTCAAGCCAGAATGTGCAGTTACCACATAACTGGGAGGTGACACTAAGGAGACACTTGACTGTCAGGCTCAGTGTACAGTATTCAGCTGGAATTACAGCATCTGCTAACCTCTCTTGCTCATCTGCCAGTGTAGATCATTGCTGTAAAACATGAAGGTCCATTATGAACCTTACAGAATTCATCTTTATCCTTCTCTGGAAGGTCAGGGACAGGTGAGATTAGGAAGAGTAAAATGAAGTCCTCAGATACTAAGCAGGGCCAAGGAGGTCTGCCTAGGGGTCATTTCTTTCCTATCTTCCCTTTCCATGTAAGATTGAAGCACTGAAGTCATTCTCAAAGTCAGACCTGGTCAGCTGGTTCAAGGATCATAGAGGACCAGGAAGTAAAATGCTCAGCGTTCACGTGAGTATGGTTATAACTACACTAGCTCTACTCATTCGCTGAATTTGGGTTGTTCAGAGACCACAAATCAGGTCAGTGTATTTCTCACCTTGAATCTTTGGCCTCTTTCAGGTTGTTGGATATGGGAAGTATGAGCTGGAAGAGGATAGCACCCCTTCTGGTGAAGATTCAAATTCTTCTTGTGAAGTGATGCAGCTAACCTACCTGCCATCCTCTCCTCTGCTGGCAGATTCTATCATCCCCATTACTGATATCAGGGCTTTCACATCAACACTCAACCTTCTCCCCTACCATAAAATAGTCAAATAAACTGCAGTCTTGTTGGCCTGAAGCAATGTGTATTTAAAAACGTGTTTGTAATTTATGGAGTTACACTACCACTGCCCTAGGGCTTCCACTGAATTTTTGCACTGGAATCAGAGAATTTGATTTACTTCTTTTTATTCCTTCTCTATATTGAAACTAACAAACCAGAGTTATTATAGCAGATAGCAAAGAGAAAATTAGCAGGGTGAGCCAAGTGTGGCCAAAAAACTTGTGCCAGCAATTTGGGAATCCCTGGCCTGTGTCCTGTCAGACTGAGAATCCAGTTCTTGAAAAGCCCCATGTAACCAGTGTGTTATTAATAACTAAATGCTAGAGTGTTGGTACCTAAATGCTAGGTATTAATACCTGTTTTTGATTTTTTAAAATGTATTTTTAAATAAAGATAGTTCTGTATTTCCCTTCAAAATGAGCCATTTGCTGCTGTGGCATTCTTACTACATTGTGGGGCTGGGATCTGAAAGTACACAGTCTTTCCAAACCCTCTAAGGTGACATGATGTGTTGGTACCCCTACACGTGTGATACGAGTTCAGTGAAGACTTTGGGGAGTAGCTTCGTAGGGGCTAAACAAAGAACAGAGAGTATAATAAGGGAGGGGTGATTATTTTAAGAGTCTTTTGAGAAGCTATCTTCTATAAATAATTGTCTTCCAAGTTTAGCCATAAATATAATAAAAAGCACATTAAAAAAAGGTTGAAAAAATTACTTTATGAAGCTTTAAGCGCTGAGTATAATTACAATTTAATAATATTTCACTTCTAAAATAAAAGTTATTATAGGTGAGACCATGAAATTTCCTAACACTTGATTTTAATACATTGCGCTAATTTTCTAAAACAACTCAGAGGAACCCATATTTACAATAGGTGGAGTATTTATGAAAAAATCTGGCATCAGGTATATTTTATATGTGTGTGTGTGTGTGTATATAACACCAAAAATTATATGAACTAAGAAACAGAGCTTGTATATCTTAGTAGCAGTACTAGAGTGCAGAGTTGGAGACTTGGATTTATAAATGCTTTCCAATGCCTGGGGTTTGGAAAAGGAGCAGACATCTTGTTTTCAAAACCTGAAGTTTTTCTCAGGACTGAAGTCAAAATCGTAACTGCCACAGAGGAAAAAAGGGAAGCTTTTCCCGCTTTAATTGTTCATCTGCGTCGGAAAGTCAGTATCCCTGAGATAGGAACCACTGTAATAAGAAGGGAGTGAACAGGTTCTCCCAAAGGAAGATTGTTTGTTGCTGAGTCACGCCTACTGGTCATCAGACGTAAACTTTCCATTTCCCAGCTTAATGCTTGGCAGCACCAAGACGTTTCAGTAATGGTTCATCATAAACCCAACATTCTCCATCTTCATGAAATAACTGTAAAAGAAAGGGGAAGTATTTAGTTACATGCTTGCTTTGCACTTCTATAATATGCTTTTTATTATTTCATGTCTTCTCCCCGCATTAGACTGAAGTGAGTTTCAGACAGGGACCAGGGACCATCTTGTTCATAAACAGTGTTTGGCACTTCACTTCTTAAACATTCATTGAAATGAGTGGGCGGTTTATTGCTCGGAGCACAGGAGGCAGGGCAGATGAGAGGCCAGGGGCAGGCAGGCTTACCCTGGTCTCCCACTGAATTTCCTTCTCCTTCCTTTCTCGGGCTTCTGCTCTTTGTCTTTCTTCAAGTCTGTGCTTTGCTTCAGTTGCTGCATCAATGTCTCTGATTTTTAAGTTGAAAGTGACATCCTTCCAAAGGCTAAAACAAAAAGATCAACAGTAGCTGGCTATCTTGAGAATTGAAGCCTAGAGCCACCTCTGACTATGGCATAATAACAAATGGCTTGAGTGCTGTAGTTCACAGACTAAAGATCCTTAACTGGCACCCGGGCACTGGGGTAAGGAACAGGGAAATTAGCCCAGAAGACTCCACTGCTAGTTTTCAAAGAAGGAAATAAGGGACAAGCAGCTTGGTACGTAAGGACAAGAGAAGAGAGAATAGTGGAAGCTCAGATCTGGGATGCTCATACCTCTACCCGTAAACTTGCTATGCAACTTTGGGGGAATCAGTTTACCTCTCTAGGGTTTGAGTGTCCCTTGCTATAAACTAAAAGGGTTAGATCAGAGGAGCTGAGAAAAACTCCCTTGAATTTAACAATGTGATCTTGGAGAAAATAGTATGAGCACAGAGAATAAGGGTCAAGAGGTGAATTGCAGAGGCTTAAGGGAATAACACGTGGCTTCCTCTGAAGGACATTATTCCCATTTCAGGAAAGGAGGCAAAAAGAGGTTAGCTAACTTAGCCATGGTTACAAAGCTAGTAAGTCGTGGTTCTGACATGAACCCAGGCATTCAAACCTGCTCTGTACTCTGTTAGGCTCTGCTGTGCTGTCTCAGAAACCCACCGCTGTGCCTGTGCCCGGGCAACAGTGTAAGCACTGCAGCAACAGCTCTAGATGTGTTTCCTTACCAGCGGGATTCATACTCATTCTGATCTTCCAACTTCCTCACTTTCTTTTTGATTATAGGCAACTTCTTGGTATCTACAAAGACTGTATTTTCCTAGAAAACAAGAGATAGATGGATGTTTTATTATTCAAACTGTTCTAGGAGGAAGAGTCAACTCCACAGACTGTAATTAGCAGACCCAAAAATCAAATCCCGTATATGTTAATGATGTATGAGTCTCACATGTGGTCTTAAGCCTAAAATAAAGTTACTGTCTTAAGTCTAGAGGCTCCATTCAAAAAACATTTTCAACGCGGCAATGTGCCACATGCTAGGGACAGAATCTCTTGGGGAGCTAGACCCATGAACAACTAATCCTAATTTTAAGTACTCTCTCTGAAGTTCTTTTTACGTTTTGAATTCTCCACGTCCAAAATCCAGTTCACTGGGTCCTCCTGTTAATGTCATACCACCTTTCTTCCTAGCTTAATGAGGACACTGAGTGGGTGGTACCACAGAGTGCAAGTTCCTTGATGGCAAGAACTATTTACTTATTTCTGTATCCCTGGTACCAGGCAAATTTTATTATACAAAATCTTAAAACTGTGTGTGTATACAAACACATACACACATTACTTTAGCACTTCATTTTATAAACATACCACACATTCTAATGATATACCTAACATTTATTGGGTTTTGACTATGTGCCAAGCATTGTTTAACATATATTATTCTCAAGTTTTTTGAGAGCAGAGAGAAGAGTAGAATTCATTCTATTACCTGCACTGCTGGGGAGGTAGGGGAAGGAAGGAAAGCCTTGCCCTGAAAGACAACTTTAGAGCAGGCCTCTGTGGTTTAAGTTCCAGATGAAGGAAGCCAGAATAAAGATAGGCCACAATTCGATGTAGCCTGAAGCAAGTGACAAAATATAGATTCTTACCCCTGTTGCATACTTTGCATACATTACACCATTCCATTCCCCTTCAACTGAGCAAAAAGACTTCTTGTCATTTGGAGAACTGAACAGAAAAGGAAACATTTGTGTTAGGCTCAAGCTGAAAATTACTCTGTCAAAGAATCTGGTCAGTAGGGCCTATCTACACAGATTAGAACACAAAAGAGCAACTGTGAAGTCTTTGACAAAATCACCTTAACACAAGAGAACTGGACTTCCCAGGGCCACCTGTAAGAGTGAGGACCCAGAACAAGATGCTTATGAACTGTGAGCTTGTGAGGGCACTGGGGGTTCAAGGGCAAAACTGCTGGTGTGAGGGTCAGGGAAGGCTTTGCTTAGCAATACAATGCTGGAGACCAGGCTTTCATCCTCAGGTTGAAAGGGACTTCTGGGCCTAATGCTTTGACCACTTATCTTGAGCAAGGATCCCTTCCTCAAAAGCCCTGACAGGCCTCTACTTGGACACACAGGTATGGAATTTGAGAAGACAAGCATCATAGCTAAGGCCTAGTTAGGAATGACAGGGCATGAACAGAAGACTGAAAGAGGTCAGAAAGAGAAAAATGAACAGGGTAGAGGGATGAGAGAAAGCTGCTATCACCATCAGAAACTGAAGTGTCCTCCGTAACTCGGGAGGATTTGGGGAAAGGGAGCAACGGGACAGAAAGATGGTAGGACCTCAGGTTTACAAGGTCTTTGCACAGTGGTTCTTAAATGTGTGGTCTGGGGACCTGGCAGGGGATGGGGGTCCTAAGACCACGTCAGGGAGTCCATAAACTCAAAACTATTTTCTTAATATTAGGACATTATTTGCCCTTTTCACTCAATTTTCTCACAAGTGTATGTGATATGTAACAGAGTGATTAGACTTAGAAAATTTACAAAATGTATAATGCCACTTGCCTTACAAATTTTTCAGAAAGTTTAGAAAAGCTACTTTTCATCAGAAATGCTATTATTTTCATTTGTAAGTAAGTTAAATATTTTAAAATCTTAGTATTAATTTCTAATATGAAAAATATTATTGGATATGATCCATATAAACAAAAGCTCTTTAGGGTTCTTAATAATTTTTAAGTGTAAAGGGGTCCACAGACCAAAAAGTCTGAGAACTACTCAGTGCAATTCTTCATCTGATACTCAAATTTCTAATTTAAAGACCCCATCAAGACACTCTGGGAGGCCGACGTGGGAGGATTGCTCAAAGTCAGGAGTTTGAAACCAGCCTGAGCAAGAGTGAAACCCCATCTCTACTAAAAATAGAAATAAATTCACCAACTAAAAATATATATAGAAAAAATTAGCGGGGCATGGTGGCACATGCCTGTAGTCCCAGCTACTCGGGAGGCTGAGGCAGGAGGATCGCTTGAGCCTAGGAGTTTGACGTTGCTGTGAGCTAGGCTGACGCCACGGCACTCTAGCACGGGCAACAGAGTGAGAATCTGTCTCCAAAAAAAAAAAAAAAAAAAAAACCCCTCAAGAGCTCTTCCAGCTCACATCTTTGTAAGGGCAGTCTTTTGACTAAATATGACTCTGACTGGCAGAAAATTCTGCTGAGCTAGCAGTTCCTCTTGGTGTTGGTTACCCTCTAAGTGCTCTGAGAAGCAGGCACACCCATATATTTGTTCTGAACATTCTAGTCCATCATCTGCCTATTTTATTGGGGTGGGAGGGAGCTGCATCATTGTGGTGTCTTATGCTGTTCTTTAAGCCCTGTCCATATATTCCAACTGGAATAATTTTTTATACTGATCCTTAGAAACTTCATCTTGTTCATGGTCCCATCTGCTCAAGATATTTTTGGATGCTGATTCTGACATCCAAATTAAATTATCTCCCTGGAAAACTGGCTAAGCAATTGTGTGTTTTCCATCTAGGACACTGCTCCCAGTAAGACCTTCCAGGGCAGAGAAAAGTCTAGAGGCACATTACTACAGACTTTCCTCTTTAGGCAGGCTCTGAACCCGCACCACTGACTGTTACCCAGACAGCACAGTCATCTTCATTTGACCCAACAGCGCCAAACGGAACCATACCAAATGCCTGCAAGATTGTGACGGTTACTGTTTTTCCCCAGCAAACGCACAGAAAAAGGAGGGGCTGTAAGGACTTGGAAACACTTCTATAGGGGTCACAAAGTCTGATGGTCCAAACTGGCAAGGATGAGTTAAGGATCCACAGTCTGGGTTAGCTAGGTAACTTAGAAGGCCCTATTCAGCTCCCATCACAAGTCTGGTTACTAGGAAGGAAATTCCATCAGTGGACCCCTGACTGCTCTGGACTCACATTTTAGGTCTCCTTCTGATATGGGATTTTAGGAAGAGACATCACACAAAAGGTATGAGACAAGTTTACAAAGACAGAACCATTCTTTCACATTTCTAACATAGAAAGTACAGTTTAAGACAAAAGGAAAAGTATCTCAGAGAAGCAGAAGAGAACTGAGGCAGAAAAACAAAATACCTACAAAATCTCAGCAGTAATTCTGTGCTTCTTGCCCCCATAGAAAGGTTTGGTGTGGAAGACGATGTTTGCACTATAGCCCGTTTTGGAACAATTAATGTTGCATTCTCCTCCTAATTCCACCCAGGGCACTGTGAGGATAGACCTGCAAAATCAAAAGTTTTCAGGTGAGGCTGACAGTTAAGAGGAAAGAGAGGAGGAGGGGCATGGCTTAAGGAACAGCAGGGTCTACTGCTGATCAGAGGACAGGGACACAGCTCTACTTGCCTTCCATAACCATTGGGGAATGTGAGAATGTAATGTTCATCGTAGTCTAGACACGAGACACAGCCTGTGGAAAGATGCATAGAATCTCGGATGAGTAGTGTCAACTGGGGATAACCTACCTAGTACCCCATCCCTGCTCTCACCCCCAATACAGACGCTTTCTTGCTAACAATGACATCCAGTCTGGCTTTCCAGGGCCATTTTCTCTTACCAGACAACTGTCCAGCACGTATTAGAATGACACAAAAATCTGTTATTAATGTTGTAGTCCACCCAATGCCCACAAACTTACCCTGCCCTATGTTGTGCACCCCAATTGACATTCCAAGGAATTTTGATTTGGTCCAGATGTGAGCATTGAATTGTATCTTCTTGTTAAAACACTCTGCATAAAAGGCTGAAACTGAATATTCAGAAAATGTTTTCAATTAGTGCACTATATAGCCACAGCCACCTCTCCAAACTCACTTAACCTGGGAGATAAAACTGGCTCCATGGACAAATCCTTTAACCTTCAAAGAACAGCCTCAAATTAGGCCAGGAGGTACCTACCTACTTTTTATACCCTTTCCCCCAATGTCAGCATCCATTCAGAGCCACGAGGGCAAGAGCTTCCCTGAACTCTGAGGCTGTAGCCAATCTAGGAGGCTTCAAATCAAAAAGGGGACTATCTGTTCTCATGGTCTGCAAGTAAGCAGTACTGCATCCTGTTTCCATTCTTAATACTGATCTTAACAAACAAGATGCTGAGGGGATATGTATAGTTGGGTTCCATATCCACAGATTCAACCAACTGCAGGTCAAAATTATTTGGAAATGATACTGCTGAGAGAGAATTTTTAAAAAATTTTGGAAAAAATATAAAATAGCAATACAACAATAAAAACAATACAAATTTTTTAAAAACAGTGTGACAACACAGCATTTACATTGTATTAGATAAGTAATCCAGAGATTACTTAAAGCACACGGGAGGATATGCATAGGTTCTATGCAAATACACATAATCGTTTTATATGAGGGTTGTAGGCATCCTCAGATTTAGCAGGGCATCCTGGAACCAATCCCTCGTGGATAGCAGGGACGACTGTATTCTCTCCATTACGCCAGGAATATACTGTGCAGAAACCACATACCACACTTACACAAACTTGCTCACAGTTGCTGGGGTCTCTACAGCACAGATCATTATGTGTAAGATGACTTTGGAAGAATTAAAAGTTGGTTTCCCAAATCTCTTCTTTTTATACATATTTAATCAGTGAAGCTAAAAGCGTCTTTGGAACTTACACAAGGAACAGATACAGACATGAAGAACCAATCAACTCGAGTTTCCACTTCAGGTGATAGGAAAGATACGGCTAGCCATACAACTGACAGTAAAAGTAACCTCGGTTATGGAGCTTTTAATGACCTTCTTTGCACAGAATACTTTGAAAGTGGAGGTTGCAGAGGAGCTCTGTAACTTACTGGGTGGATGATGGGAAACTTGCTCAGCCACAAATGTTACACTGTTTTTGGAAACCCCGGGTACTGGTCCTTCTGACACTAGCTCCTGTAAGCAAACAGAACATTTTCTTTTGATGTGGAAACACGAATGACATTTCAGAGACTCTGATAGTTGGAGCCTCTGCTCTACACACACCAAGCATCCTATACATACTTCTATTATGGCATTTAATTACACTATTCTAATTACTGCTTTGTGTCAGTCTCCCTGACTAGACTAAGACATTCTTGAAGGAAAGGATCATGTGTCTAACTCAGGGCCAGGTCTGACACAGAGTAGCCACTTATCAATGTCTGCCAAATGAGTAAGAACAGACACATACTGCTGCTATCTTTAGTAAGGACATGTAACATGTCACTTGGAAAGGCAAAGATATGGAGAGTCACAATTTACTGAAAGATTACTAGTGCCAAACTCTATTGGCTAGAGCTTTTTCCCCTCACTTCTAAAAGCTTTTTAACATGCATCTGACTCTTTCTTGCTGGTTGTCATCTTCAATCCAACCTTTAAATGCTGGAGCCCTGGAGCTGAGTTCTGAGTTATCCTACTCTTCTGTAGCTATGCTGTCCTCTTAGATAATTTCATCCAATCCTAGGGCTTTAAAATCCTTTTTAAAATCTAAATATAGTAAAATCTCTGAGAGCCCCATCTCTACCTCAGACCTTTCCCTTGAACTTCACTCTCTTAAATTACAATTCCCTACTCTTCTTGATAGTCTAAGTATGGTACTAATAAGTACCATACTTTGTATTTCAAACTGGAGCTCTTGATTTTTCCATCCCCAAATCCAATCTTTTCCTTGTCAGTAAATGACACCACCACTGCTGAAGTCCACATGCAAGGATTCATGTCTAATTGTCTCCTTTCTCTCAGCTCACCCAACTGACCTATCAGTTCTACCTCTGAAACACAGCTGGGATCACCATGTGTCTCGTGGAATAGTGACAAAGCTTCCTCAATGGTCTCCATGCTTCTATTTTTGCCCCTTCTTGATGTATTTTTCACAAAATTATTATAATAATCTTTTCAAGACAAAAATGAGATCCTGTTAAGCCATAAAATCATCATTATGGCTCACAAGGCCTTGCATGATCTGATTTCTAAATCTCCATCCTCTTCTCATCCCATTCTTTCCCCCTTCTCATTATATTCAAAATATGATAAGCTAAGAACAATGTTCTCCTATAGGTGATGAGCATCTTCTGATCATTATTATCTGCTCCTCAATAAAATGAAATCTTGAACCAGCATACAAGTTAAGATAATTAAAAATGTCAACATAGAACTCACTGTATTCTCTTCAGTATCATTTGGTAATGTCCAATGACACTGAAAGATTTCGCCCAAAATGGGGTTGTATGGCTTTTTGGCGACTGATCCTTTCCTTCCTGCATGAAAGGCTGAGAGGTACCATTTCACAACCTGAACCATTCGATCCCTGGGATCCTTCTGGTCACTAATGCTGTAAGGGAGAGAGACAAAACTTAATGTCCTGCTTTTTGGCAGAATGCAAGCTGATGTAGCACCCCTCAGCATGGTCCACTCTGAGCCAGGCTGAAAGCATCAAGGACCAAGGATCAGGAGTTACCGCAAAGTTTCTTTTTTAAATTGAGATACAATATAATATCTAAATCCCTTCAAAAGATAAAATGAATAAAATTTTTAGAAATAAAATTGAGGTATTTATATACACAGTATGTCTATATATACACACATATATAAAATTAAATGTATTGTTCTTAGTGTTTTGAAAATTTGACAAATTTGTATATCTACTTAATTAATCACCTAATCAAGACACAGAGCATTTCCATTATTCCAGAAAGTTTCCCCATCTCCTTTTCCAAGCAATCACTACTACCTCTGCCCCTGAAGCAAATACCATTTCTGGTTTCTAGTAGCATAGATTAAGTGCATAGTTTAATTTTCAAATAATTGGAGTTTTTCTGTATTTATGCTACCAATTTCTAATTTAATTCTTCTATGGTCAGAGAATATACCTGGTATGATTCCAATCATTTTAAATTTATTAAGAATTCTCTGTATATGCGCTATCTTGATTAACGTTCTATGTGTACCTGAAAAGACTGCATTATATAATTGTTAGATAGTGTTTAGGAAGGTCAATTAGGTCAAGCTGATTGGTAATGCTGTTTGAATCACCTATAGCCTTACTAATAATTCTAGGGGATGGGGAGGCGGGGGCTACTTGGTCAATTAGTTCCTGAGGGAAGAATCTGTGGACTTGTCTATTTTTCCCTTTAGTCAATTTTTGCTGCATGTATTTTGAAGCTGTGTTATTAGGTACATATACATTTAGGAACATGTTATTAGGAACATATACATTTATTGTTGATAAATAGACCTTTTTATCACTATAAAATACCACTATTTTCTCTGGTAATATTTCTTGCTTTAAAAGTCCTTTTCTAATACTAATACAGTTTTGTTATGTTTAGTGTTTTACATGGTATATCTTTATCCTTTTACTTTTAACCAGTTATATTTAAAGCCTCTTTCTTGCAAATAGCATACTAACCCATCTTAACTTTTTTATCCAGTCTGACAATATCACTGTTCTCTTTTTAAATGGAATGTGTAATCTATTTATATTTAGTGTGATTACTGATATAGTTGGGTTTAACTCTACCATCTTAGAATTTGTTTTCTACATATCTGCTTTGTTCCTTGTTCCATTATCTTCCCTTTCCTCCTTTTTGGAAATTAACTGTTTTTAGTATTCTATTTAATTTTATCTATTTACCTATTACCTTACCTATTTACCTTATCTATTTATCTATTTACAAAAGCTATACTTTTGTATTTTTTAAGTGGTTCCTCTAGGGACCTCAAAATTTAGCTTCTCACACATAAAAACTACCCTTAAATCTCAAATCTATATCCAGTGAAGAACTGATACTTTCCATTCATTTTTACTTACATGCTATTAATAAATGTTTACATTTTATTTGTTATATTATCTATTAATTTAAACACTGCCATGTTTATTTGAATTTCTACCCTTTGGGAATTGGTTAAATGATTCTCTTAAATCTTCCTAAGAATGAAACATATATATATCTATGTCAGCCAGTGTGCCCACCCACTGTGAAACCTCAGACTGAGGTTTCAAGGAATGTATATAGAGGGATTACAGTGAAAATTTTCCTGCTACCTGTGAAGAGCAATGTGAACTCCCCTCCTTGTAATTCAATCTCACCATTACATTATTTCTATCCCAAGTGCCTATATACACATATCTAACATTTTAAGATTTATATTTAAAATTTATCTATCAGTCTATAATCTGGATACCAGATTGTAAACTCAAGGGCAGACACTGTGACTTTTTTTCTCCAGTTCATAACGAAGTGCCTAGCAAACACGTGCTTTAGAAAGGTTTGCTGAACTCAGATAGCTGAACTTTGTTAGGATATAGTATAAGTAATTTAACAGTGATTACCAATGCCTGGGTCAAATAAACTTATGCCCTTGAACCTGTAAATACTGGCCACCTATTAATGGGCTCTTAAGAATTTCATTAAGTGTTAAACTTGGTTGCTTAACAATATTAACACTACATAACTTAAGCAAACAGATAGGCATCCAATATAAACACATTACTCAATACTACTTTAACCCAGAAATGTCTGAAAGGTAAGAAGGAATCTGTCTACCCTGCAAAAAAAGGGCAGAAAGCTACTGAGTAACATCCTTAAAAGTCAGAAACTACTATGTTCAAATACCTCACAAACAGGTCCGGATGTGCAAAAAAGTCTGCATACATTTCTAAAAGAGATCTTCTTTCAAGAATAAATGTTGGAAGAACTACCTGAAAAACATTCACACATGATCTTTGAGGATCAAATTCCACTACAGAAAAACAGATTACTAAACTGCTTAAAAACAAAAACAAAACCCACCTCATTCCAATGACATTAACATCCACTATATATTGCTCAGACATGCTTTTTTTTTTTTTTTTTTTTGAGAGAGTCTCACTCTGCTTGTGCTAGGGTGCCATGGCCTAGCTCATAGCAACCTCAAACTCCTGGGCTCAAGTGATCCTCCTGCCTCAGCCTCCCAGGGAAGCTGGGAGTACAGGCACGCACTACCATGCCTGGCTAATTTTTTCTATTTTTAGTTGTTGGCTAATTTCTTTCTATTTTTAGTAGAGATGGGGTCTTGCTCTCGCTCAGGCTGGTCTCAAACTCCTAAGCTCAAGCAATCCTCCCGCCTTGGACTCCCAGAGCGCTAGGATTACAGGCATGAGCCACCACACCCTGGCCTCAGACATGCTTCTAAAAACTACTTCCCAAATTGTTCTAATTCAGAAATGCACATTAACTTGCCCAGCAGATGAAAAACAGAGAAGGGGTTTCCAATATTCAAATCACTTCCTCTGTGCAACCTCCCTTTTCTCCCTGAGTGTAATAACAGCAACAAACTATTCAGTAGCAATCCTTTGATACCTCCAATCACCTGGGGCATTCCATGTACATTATCTTATTAAATTGTACAACAGCCCTATGATGAAGAAATTATTATTCCTCTTTTACAGTGGAGAAATATGAAACTCAGAGAGGGTAAAAAACTTTCTCACTGTTCCATTTTTAATGTGGAATTCAAAACTGAATCTGTCAGATTTTGGGGCATCTGAGTACTTTCCTCTATTGCAGCTTCTCTATCATCATTAGGTATATGAGGATCCTTATCTACTTATAAATTTGTATCCTCAAATATAAAATGAGCTCCTAGAGTACAAGAACCAAGTTTTGTTCACATTTGCCTTTTCACTACTATTTATACTGTAAGAATTTTTTATTTTTATTTATATGTTTGAGACAGGGTCTCACTAAATTGCCCAGGCTGGTCTTGAACTCTTGGCCTCAAGCAATTCTCCAGCCTTGGCCTCCCAAAGTCCCGGGATTACAGGTGTGAACCACTATGCCCAGCCGTAAGAAATTTTTAAATGAGCAACTGAACAAATAAACAAAAGAAGAGAATACAGATTGAGAATCAAACAGGGCTAAATGCCTTTAATATATAAACAGCTCTTACAAATCAATAACAAAAAGATCACTATGGCAGGAAGATGGACAAGGGACTTGAACAATTTGAAAAAGGCCAAAAATAAAAAGAAAGTTTGATTTCACTTATAATCAAAGAAAAAAATATATTTTCCTCCTACTTAAGAATTTTCTTGAGAACTTTCATTCAACAGATCTTCAGTGTTTTCAGCACTATACTGATACATGCCATTACAACAAACTGCTAGTGATGGAATAGAGCTGGACATGGTTGTCTTCAACTTGGGTTCAATCACTTACTTTGCTACTTCTTAGCTGTGAGGAGGCTCTGGAAAATTAACTCAACTTCTCTAAGTTCCTGTAAAAGGAGGATAATTACATGTACTGCTTACATTAGGTTATTAAGTATGAAATGTCTGATTTCCTTAAGTACTAATAAGTTTGACAGTTGATATCTCTGACACTTCACTTTGACACTTGTTTTATTTTTATTGTAAAGGCACATTTTCCTTCAGTCTTTCAAACATGTTCTTTCAAAAAAATTTTTCAGAACAATTTTTGTGAAACTATAGATAAGTCAAAAATTCATGTTATTTTCAAATATGAGTTGTAAAACTCAAATATTGTTGTAAAACCAATGCAGTGTAGACAGCTTGAAACATCATAAAGTGTTTGGGAAGGATGTGGCTAATGAACACACAGCACACTGATGGTTTGAGAAATTCCATTCTCATGATTTTAATCTTGAAAATAAGCCACATGGGTAACCTGAGACCTGGATAATAAGCTAAAAGCTGTAGTGGGAGCAAATCTATCTCAACCTATGTGTGAATTAGCAGCAAGGTTTGATGTTACTATTCCAACAATATTGGACCATTTGAAACAAATGAGCAAGGTGAAGATGCTGGATAGATGGGTTCTGCATGAATTAAAAGAGCATCAGAAGAGAAATCATGTCAAAGCTTGCCTTTCTTTGTGACATAACGGTGAACCATTTCTATTACCGCATTGACTTGTGATGAAAAATGGATTCTTTTGACAATCGAAATTATTCGGCACAATGGTTGGATAAAGATGAAGTGCCGTAACACAGTCCGAAACCAAATATTCATAAAAAAAAGCTAATGGTGTCTGTTGGGGGTCCAGAGCTAGCATTATCACTATAGCTTCATGAAGCCTGGTCAATCGATTACAGCGGCTATTTACTGCAACCAACTGGATGAAATGATGAGCACGCTTGCGATTAAGCAGCTGAGATTGGTCAACAGAGACAGGCCAATCCTCTTGCAAGACAATGCTGGACCAAAGTCACACAAACAACACTGCTCAACTACAGCAACTAGACTTGGAAACCAACTCTTTTGTCATCCACCGTATTCACCAGACTTTGCACCAACTGACTATCATTTCTTTCAGGCTTTGGACAACTTCTTGGAAGGAAAAATGTTCAATTCTCAACAAGCTGTAGAAAATGCCTTTCACGATTTCATTGCCATTAGTTTCTCCAAGCTGCTGGCATAAACAAGCTACTGTTAAGATGGCAAAACTGTGTCAGTAGTTTAGTCACGTATTTTAATTATACTGCTTCTTGTTTAAAATATAATAAACTACATTTTTGATTCGAAATTGGACATTTCATATTTAATGACCTAATCTATTCAGGTCCTAATATATATATTATTCTGAAGAGTGAGGCAAATGGGATGTGACTTTATAGTATCCCTAAAAATGACAAAACGTTTGGAAATAAATCCTTTTTGGAAAATATCTGAAGTGAGAAAACATTCTTATAAAAGATATAAATTTAAGGCATTATTGTAATGACACTTTGGAATGCATAAAAGGAATAAAAATTTCAGAATCTGTTAGCAATCATAGCCATTTGTTTGTGCTGAAAAAGATTTCTAATGGCTTATTTTTAATACAGTCAGTAATTAATAATTATTATAATATCATTCATAATATAACAAGCTTTTAGTAGATATAGACCCAAATACAGATTATCTGGCAGAGAAAATTATATGAAGGAAGAATCACAAAGCCAATCATGGCAGACACTTTTATTGCCTCCTGACATCCATGCTTCATGGATGAAAAGAACCCCATGGTTCCCAAAAGAACCTGGATTCAGTTCAGATCTGGCTATAGGAAGCCATAGCCCTTACTCTCAAATTTCAAGGGGTGAATGTGGATTCATTTAAACTGATCATTTAACTTCTCTTGCCAGGGATTGGTTCAGGCTCAGACACGTGCCTGACTCTGGTCAATGAGATTCAACAGGAAGCCTGATGGGCCACTTGCAGAAAAGAATGTATTTCCTAACAACAACCACAGAAAGGCCAGCAGCTATGCAAGAAAATTATTATTGAAGCAATTGTGGGAAAAAACTCCTACAAATATTCTCCTACCTAGAACATTCCTGATCAGTATGCTGTGCTTCACAAATTAATGTTATCCTTGTGTTTCTGTTCTCACTCAGATTAGGGGTAGAGGTTCTATTATAAACACTTATTATAAGGTATTAAATATTATGGATTAGTCTTTTTCTTAATGGCCCTCTAAATCCAAAACCAAAATGAAGCTCACTACAGACTACAGCATTGGAGTTGATTTTGTCATTAACAGAAAAATTCTAAATTTAATTAACTTTCTAATGCTGGATAGAATAATAATTTAACCAATATGAAAGCTACTATGACTCGTCTTAAAGACAAAGGCAGTAGTGGAAAGATTATAGGTCTTAAAATCACAGACCAGATTAGAATCTCAGTCTGCCACTTAGTATGACTCAGCCACGTTACTTAACTTCTCTGAGTTTTAGTTTCCTCATCTATAAAATGGAATTAACAATAACACCTACTTTGCAGGTCTGTGGTGAGAATTAAAAGGATGAGACTTCTAGCACAGTGGCAGGAGTATACAAAGGTACCAGTCTCTTAACTCAATCGGGGATTCTGTTTAGAGCACTAAGTTTAAATTCAAATTCAAATCCAGACTACAGTAACCGTATGACTCAGTATGTGTCATACAAGTTTAGATTCACTACCTCTTCTATTCTTTACAATAACCCTGTGAAGTAGGTCACTGTATGACCACTTTGCATGTGAGAATCCTGAAGATCACAGAGGCAGGGACTTGCTCAATGCCACACGGTTTGGTAATAGCAGAGGTAGGATGCAAACACCAGGTCCTCTGACCTCAAGATGAGAACTCTGCTCATTTTGATTCTCTGCATACAACACTGCCTTAAGCTTTGCCCAAACTACTGAACAAGCCCAGTGTTATTCCTATTGCTCATTTGCCCTAAATAAACTCCAAATCTTAATCCATTCAACACATACATACTATCCTCTATAAAATTATTCTAGCTTCACTTATTTCATCCATTTATAAAATTTTCAGTTTACTCATCTATATGTATGTTAATTAAATCACAACACAGCACAGGCATAGACAGAAGTTATGTCATTTTACTCTATTTATAAGCACGCTCACCACACAACCACTGAGAATCCCCACATACTAGTTACGACTTACGGCAAATGCCAAATCTGGTTCCTACCTTAGTGAGATCCATTCCAAGCCTAACCTGTGACAAGAGGTGCATGATGACGCTCTTGTGCTCCTCTACGGACCCTGCCTCCCCATCATCGTCTCTATCATCATGTGAATCGAAAAGGTCTAAAATAAAACAGATCTTGTCAGATTGGTGTTAAATTGGACCAACCTGTGTTTCTACCAGTATTACAAATGTTTTTAAGTAAAAAAAAAAAAAAAAAATGTTAAATTCTCAAAGGACACTTACCAGCATCGCTTGTTCCATTGGACATAGAAGAATTCAGTGATTCTGTGGTATCTGGGCGCTTCAGACTATTTCCCGAGCTGCTGTGTGTCAAAACTGAGGCAGATCCAGAAGAACTAAAAAAAATTAATAACTTTCTTAAGCTAAAGAAATCAATTTCTAAACATAGTAAGACAACCTACAAAGCTACTTAACCAATATATCCACATAGTGACAGAGACTAGACGCTTACAATTAGCTGGTTTTATATATATACATACACACACTTTCCAACTCTCTCCCTTGCACCCTCATTCCAAGATTGTAAAGTCTGATGACAAGTTCTCATTTTGTGCTTTTTGCATAGTGTGTGCTCAACCAAATCACGCTGAAAGGCAAGGCACAGGTCATCAAAAATTAGTGAGATTTTTGCCTCTGCATCTAAGTTTAAAACTAGAGTTCATTTTCTGATTTTGTTACTTTGTATAAATGCAGATATGTCACAATTCTTGGCAACAATTTCCAGAAACTAAAAACTGGCAGTGGTCTATTACTAAATCTCAGAAAGATGTTTTGTCTATATTTTTGAGACCCTGTAATAAAAGCCCACATTGATACTAACACTCTTCCCAGTCATTAGAAAACTGTAATTGAAATTATAAAATGAAAAAGCATATTCTTTTTTTTTTTACCAGTAAACTTACAGTAACTGGCTTATGAACTGGTTAACAGGTCTAAAGAAAGCTTCTATTAAATTACTACAACTGTGATCAAAACTTACCCATGTATTTGCACATAAATAAAAGCATAATCAGAAAGGCATATAGTTTATTAAACGTAAAAATGGAAACCAAATTTCTCATACTACAGATATTTATAAAATGGTACACATACAGTAACTTTTATTACAAATCTACACATGTGAAACATATTACATGTGCTAATTTAAACAGCGTTTGCCATTGTTACTTGCCTTTTCATTTTTTTAATTAATAAACTTCATTTTATAGAACAGGTTTAGGTTCACAGCAAAACTGAACAGAAAGCACAGAGTTCCCCTCATGTCCCTACACACATGCACAAGCTCTCCAGCTATCAACATCCCACACCAGAGTGGCACCTCTGTTACAATCAAAGAGCCTACACTGACACATCATTACTACACAAATTCCATAGTTTACATCAAGGTTCATTTTTGGCATTGTGCAATCTATGGGCTTTGACAAATGTATGACAAGTATCCAGCACCATAATATCATAAAGAATAGTTTCACTGCCCTAAAAAATCCTCCGGGCTCTGCTTGTATCAGAACACTGGAATGTTAGAATACATTATGTATTCTAATTTAAACATAGCTTGCCCTGGTTACTTACCTTCTTTTGATCTATTTTTCAAAACTCCTTAGGTAACTAAATATTGCTTCTTTGTACTGTAACTAATGTCTACCTCACCAGTTTTGAGAGGCAATGGAAAATATGAGTAAAAGACCTAGGCAAGAAAAATCAAATTATCATTAAATAAAAGAACTGCATGGGCCGGGCGCGGTGGCTCACGCCTGTAATCCTAGCACTCTGGGAGGCCGAGGCGGGTGGATTGCTCAAGGTCAGGAGTTTGAAACCAGCCTGAGCAAGAGCGAGACCCCGTCTCTACTAATAATAGAAAGAAATTAATTGG
>CAUYRT010067806.1:0-10129 GCA_963574885.1 Lepilemur ruficaudatus | reverse complement strand
GTCAAAATGTCAGACTTGCCCATCCAAAGAACAACATCTTTTTTAGGCCAGTGGCAGTAAGGAAAAGCCAATAAAGACAGGAGTCCTTGTGGAAGTTAAGAGTCCTTTAAAAAGCTAAGCGCTCTTCAGAAAACAAGGTTTTTCTGGCTACTAGAAGAGTTTAAGGAAGAACGTAACTTGAAACACTCTCAAGGCTTTACTTGCTGTTATTTTCCCACCTCACACAGAACAGAAAACAAAACTGAAATCACAGCTAGAAGTCTCAGCAACTTAAAGTTCTTTTCTCTCTTGGCTGAGCTCAGCAGCTATATTCCTCAGCCAGTCAACTGACACTCTTCAAATAGGTCTGACCGTCACAGCAATGTATCCTCCGTGAGTCCCAGGCCCTGCTGCTGGTTGGCAGGCACTCCTGGGATCTGGCAATATTCTCATCAATTTTAGAATACAGATAATAGGAAGAATCCATTCTTTATCAGTTAAACTACTCCATGGACAATATTTGGCTGAACAATGAAATGATGGCCTCCCGTGTTAATTTCAGGAAAAACAAAACATGACAAATAGAAGAACCAGGAATAAGGAAGAAGGAGCAAAGAATGACTGATAACTCTGGTGAGGAAGTAGAGTATTTTAAAACTTAGAGAAACTATAACACCCTGAAATTTAGGTGTAAAGAAGCTTCAAGAATTAAAGGCTTATCCTGATGTCTAATTCAAAAAATATTCTAGCCCAGGCATCACTAATGATGATGATAATGATAATAGTCAATATTGATAGAAGGGTTAATCCAGGGAAGGCATGATTTTCTATGTGTTTACATACATTAACTAATTTACTACTCACAATAAATTCATGAATAGAATGCTATGAGCATATCTGTTTTATATATGAGAATACCAAGTCCCAAGAAGGTACTATAACTTTTTACAGTTACCCAAGTAACAAATAAGTACAGAGCTAAGATTTGAATTCATAGTAGGCTAATTAAATGCCTTATAGTGATAGGTGAATCCAGGGAAATTCTTCAAGGCAAAGCAAAGGGTCATAGAAGTTAAAAACCTAATATAGCTATTGAGAAAGAAATAAAAGAAGTAGAGTAGGACCAGCCTATCTCCTGGCCAGGTGTCATTCTGTGCTCCTGCTTTATTTCCTGTCTTCATCCAGGAGGATGGAGTTAGAATACAATTCAGGGACAATAAACTCTAGATTTTAAACATAGGTCTTTCGTGTTAGTAACAGCTTAGATCTTGGTATCTATAGATGTCACTGTCACACAGATATTTCCCTTATCCATTTTCTTTCTCTAACTGTTCTTATTTTATTCATACATGAAAACTCATGTGGTCTGCACACTATTCTATTTCTGATTCGATCTGTCTCATTCACTGAGTTTCATCTTCTTTCTGCTTGTATCGGTAGAACTCACTTCAGCTGTGCAATTCTGCTTTTTTCTTAGTAAAATTTTCTGTCTTTCCTTCTTTCCTCTGATTAATGCTGTCACATCAGATTGTATTGATTTTAGTTAAAGCATATTGTGACACATATAAAACAGAAAAGAATGTGTTTCAAAGATGGAGTTTTCGAATATTTTAAAATATAAAAATATGCAAATATTCATGAAAAATTTCAAAAAGGGAATTAAAAAACAAAACATCACATGTTGATTTAAATTTATTACCTGAAATAAATTTATCACATTTTAAGTGATTCTTTCAAAGAAAGGAGACACAAATTTATATTCACTTCTCTGTGTAGGATAACATATAACTCATCTTTCCAAAACCCAACCTTGCACGAATACCATTTTGAAATAGTACAAAAAATATCTGGCATAGATCCAGGAACACAAGGCAAGAAAAAAAATATGTGTGGTAAGACCTTCATTTCAGAAGGTGCAAAATTCCGATGAACTGGGCTTTTAGAGTTAAATGGAGTGTTCTATTTAGTTAACAGAATTGACAGTCTTGGTGGAGATTTATGAGTCAGTAGCTAAGTTACAGGAGGCAGAATTTTTTCTAAGGGGTCATAGTCACAGTTTTCTAAGGAGTCGTCTGGGGGACACCTAATAACAAAATCACCTGTATGCTTTTACAAATCAGAATTCAGAGCCTCTTCCTAGACCAATTCCCTTTTTCTGATAAACATGGATCAAAGAAATAAAAAGTAAGTCTGCTCCCTCCATAGCTCAAATAAAAATCCCACCCATTAAAAATGATTGTGATATCATATTTGGTGATATAGAAGAATGACTGGCGATGATACGAGGACAGGCCTGGAAGAGGGAGAAGAGAATGGAAATTAGTGGCTATTTCGATAATCAGATGAGGAGTGAAGGAAGCCTGAACTAGAAGAAGTGGAAGTGAGAAGAGAGAGCAGACAACAGAATCAAGAGATGTTTCAGAGATATCACAGACACAATTTTGCAGCTGATTGATTGGATTTAGGAGTAGCAGTAGATAGCACATTTCTAGATTTGGCAAATGGTGGATTTAACTTCAGACACACCTAAATTTGACAGTTCAGATTATCTCATCAGACTTTGTCTCTGGCATCTCTTAGCTCCACTTTGTAATTGTTTTCTTTAGACTAATGATTCTAGTATTATTGTTTATGTCCTAATCATTTGGTAAAATTGTTTGTGTCCATTATGTCAATTCTCCCAAATGATTCTAATGCCGTCTTTGCATACAAGGCTGTGTTGAGGGAGGGGGTAGTTATGGTATATGCTTAACCAGTCTGCTTATAGCATATGCTAACATCTATGGTAAGGTACGCGAGGCCACATGATTCACACAAGTACCCAAATTGCCAAGAACAGAGGAGGCTAACTTCACTAAAACGACTGTAAATTCAAGAGCAAACCCACTCCAAACCAATGACTTTAACAGTGATAATTGTCTTTATCTTTTCTAGAGCTAGAGAAATAGAATACACATATCAGTAGAGTGGGTGATTAAACCAGAAAAATTGCATGAAAAGGATAGAGAGATAATAGAAGCAGAGAGACCTGGAGAAAGGCCTTGACAGCTGGCCCGATGGCATCTGCCAGCCACAACAGTGGGAAGATTCTTCAGTCTGGATCTGGTGGGCATGGGTGAGCAGCCAGCCAGCCTATGTGGATGGATAATTACTCCCAGCCTACAGTAATTGACTATTCATTTTCATACCTTCCTCTGAAATTATTTCTCTTGGGAAAAACAAAAGCAGAGGCCTCTAATGTTCCTGCTTTTAGGCAGACAGGGAAAGAAAAATCAAAATGTCCTTTGTTTAATGGCCAAAACTGATGTGAAAGACAACAACAAAAAAATCTTTTAGCAAAAACAAATAATTCCTCAAAATCAAAGACATGAAAATACCAGCTGGATCTCATAAATGTGTTTTGGGTCATGTATATAATACTAAAAAATGGAGTTAGATGGGATCTTTCCCAGGCAAGGCTGCGGTGATTATCAGTCAAAGGGGATTATTTTCTCTCTACCCAGCCACCACCACACACTGTGCTCTGTTCTCTCCTAGATTACATGTGAGAAGCGTCAGTCAGGTCAACGCCTTATTGAAATAAATTTTAGGAAAGGCCATATCCCTTGCCTCATGCATATCTTTTGTTAGCGATAATATGCTGGAATGGTTTAATAACAGTTATTAGGGAGATAATTTTGTACCTTCTTTCTAGTTGCTAGAAAATTGATTCCTGACATCTCTGGAAAATCATATTCTGATATAATTTGGTTTTTTATCTGTGATATGGAAATTTTAAACTATTGTTTTTTAAAGGTGTATTTGAAACTGCACTCACAATGAGATATAAAAAGTTTACATTTTATACCAACATCCCCCAAGTTTTTCATCATTCTTTGTATTGTCATTTGAGTTTGATTTTACGTGTGAAATAAACTCTGAAGCAATTTAAACAGCTTCTAAGATTCTGTTTGATATTTTGATGAAGAAAATGACCTTTTCTATTTTTTTTTCTTACATGCCATCCCAAGGCCAAGACAAGTTAAGTGTGGATATGAATTAATTAATTAATTAAATCGAAAATCTGCCATGCCCCAGGCATGGAACTATATTACAGATAGACAGTGGTAACCAAAACTGACTTCTTTTAAATATCTGTACCTTCCTTTTTTTATATTGCTTTTAATCTCAGAGGAAGTTTTCAATATTTTAACATTGAATATGATGCTTTAACTTGGAATTTTCTGTTGATCTAACTTCAAATTTACTAGTCCTGTCTTCTGTTTATCTATTTTCCTATCAAATCTAGCTGAGTTTTATTTTCCCAATATGTTATCTTTTTCTGGTTTAAAATGCCCATTTAGTTCTTTCTTATGGACACTGATTCTCTATTGAAATTTTCCATGTTTTGCCCATTGGTCCAACCATCCTCTATTTTCTTCAACATATTAGTCATAGTTATTTTAAATTCCTCATATGGTGACTCCTGTATCTGATTCATCAGTAAGTTTACTTTAATTGTGTCTTTTTTCTTCATCCTATAATGTCACCCTTTTTCTGCCTCTTTGCACATATAGTATTTTTTTTTCAATTTTAAGCCAGACATTGTGTTTAATAGATGTGTGGAGCCTCTAAACAATATATTTCTCCAAAGATAGCCCCCTTCTCCTCTGTTAAATAATATCATGACCTGCTCTCCCCAATAGTTGTGGAATGCATTGCATTTGTAGTAGGACTAAGTACACATTTTGTTTGTCAGTGTTCCTTACTCATAACCCTCTCCTGTCCTTTTGATTGATAACCTGGTATTCTTACCCCTAAAAGAATGAAGAAATTTCAGTTATACTATTGATATTTTTCCATTAGCTCTTATTTTCACACCCTTTGTAGCTTTATCTCTGGTAAATATCTCAATGGCAATATCAGATGAATGTTTGAGGCAGATACCCTCCTCAGAGTGAGAATTTGCCTATGAAGTCTGGCAACATTACAAGAGATCTTACTCTTCTTTGGGTGTGGCCCTACAGCAGTCTATGCACAGACCCAGAATCTAGCAATAGAAAAACTAGTTGCTTATTCAGGTTATTCAATGTTCTAGACTGTCAACTTAGGGGCACACGACAGCCAGATATTTGCTGATTTCTCATTCCTCCAATAACCTTTGCATGTTTGGGCCAAACCTGATGATTTTTGGTCAATGCACAAGATCAGCAGATGTCTTTAGGGAAGCAGTTAGCAAGAAACATTCAGCTATCTCTGAAAAGGGTCTCTCTGGAAATACAATTTATTTAGTCTATGTTTCTTCCATCATTCTCTAATATTTTTAAATTATTCTTTGTAGACATTATTCAGCTTATATTTGTTGCACAATGAATACTTGATGACTTTAGTGACCTGCTATCCCTTACTGATATAGTTAGGGTGTTTGACCCCTCCAAACCTAACATTGAAATTTGATCCCCAATGTTGGAGGCAGAACCTAATGGGAAGTGTTTGAGTCATGGAGGCAGTTGCCTCATGAATAGATTAATGCCATGCCTGACACAGGGAGTGAGTGAGTTCACACTCTGCTAGTTCCAGGGAGAGCTGATTGTTAAAAAGAGGCTGGCACCTCCCTGCAACTCCCTCCATCCCCTGCTTCCTCTCTTGCCATGTGATCCCTGCACATGTGATCTCCACTATGAGTGGAAGCAACCTGAGGCCTTTGCCAGAAGCCGAGCGGATTCTAGCATCATGCTTCTAGTACAGCCTGCAGAACTGTGAGACACATAAACCTATTTTCTTTGTAAATTACCCAGCCTCAGGTAGTCTTTCACAGCAACACAGAACAGACTAAGACATTTACCTAGAATCAAAGTCTTCTACCTGGATCTTAAGGAGTGGTGTCTCTCAGGACTTAAACCAAAGCCCTCTTTATAGTCATTCTTTTTTCTATGTTATGTCATCTTCTTAAGACTCTTAAATTTATATTTCTGATTCAGATTCTTTTTCTAAGCTATGGATTGTTGTATAAAACTGTTTACCTATCAACTTAGATGTTAAAAAAGCACCTCAGACTTTTGAAGTCTAGAACTGACCTCATGGGCATTACCCATCAAACAGATCCTCTTTGATATCCTGGCAAATGCTACCAGCATTCAATCATGGGAATTAGAATCATAGGAATTACCCTTGCCATCTCTTTTTACACAGTCCTATATATCTAGTGCACCGCCAGTTACTGGTTATGTTATTATCTAAGAATCTCGTGAATCTACTCATTTTACGATATCTGTATTGCTGTCACTATTATCTAACCCAGAATACTGCAGTGGCTTTTTCGTTATTGCCCTCCTTCAACTTATTCTTAACAAAGAGACTATTTCACAAAACTAAATTTAATTTTGCTACTTGCCTACTTAAAACTTTTTGATGACTTCCCATTTACTGTGATGCGTGGCCTGTTTCCTAGCAGGCCTTGGCTCTCTACTGGGCTGTGGCCTGGGAGTTAGGGACCACTAACCTATATACCCACCTTCTTCTAGTAAGTTCCTCTCTTTTATAGTTTATTTTCTAGCCTCAGTAGAACTTCTTAGTTCCAGAAGAGAGTAACACAATGAATCTACATACACCCAACACCCAGCATCAGTAATTGATAACTTGTCAATATGATTTCACTCATACTCACATGCAATCCTAAACTCCAGATTATTTTGAAACAAAACCCAGACATGTCAGTATATTTCTATAATTTGTATCTCTTTTAAAAATCAAAAAATTATTTTCAAATCTAAAATTGTTAACAATATTCAATATTTTCTTAGTATATTCAAATATGTAGTCAGTCTCTCCCCAGCTTCTTGTCTCATTTGTTTGAATCCAGATCAAGATTGAGTTCATACATTGCAATTGCTTAACATATCTTTGAAGATTCTTAATATGTTGATTTCTCATACTATTTTATTTTTGTCATTATTTTCGTGTTCCCCTCTTCTTCTACATTATCTTTAATGATTAGTTTCAGAGTCTTTTTAGGATTCATGTCAATTTGGGGGCAATAAATGTATTATAGGTGGTCTTCTTTACTTCTGTTAAGAGATACATAATTTCTTTTTGGAAGCACAATATTTATTTTTGGAAGCACAATAACACAATTATATGTGCCATTATTGCATTAATGCCAGTTTCACCCATTAGATTAAAATCCAACATGTGCATAAAATAGTCCTATGTTATTTACCACAGCAGCCCATGTGACTAACAAAGTATCAGTCACAGACAATATTTTTAATACATATTTAATTAAATGAATAAATGAGTATGTATCTCATAGCTTGCACGTTATATATTGGAGACTCCAAATTGCTCTTAGTATGCTACTTTAAGAGGTCGGTGCCCTGTACATCTTAGCTGGAATAAAAATTATTCCACAATCTATGTTGATGATGTTTAAAATGGTTCTAAGTTTATATAATTAACAACATCACTTCACCTGTCATAGAGGCCTATGAGCCAATGAAATAAGTACATTAAGGCTTACAAATCTCTGCAATTTCATCTTCCTGAGGCTAATTTTGAGAGTATGCTCAGTATGCTTCTTAGCTATAGCATTTTCTATCCATTCAAATTGCACTGAAGATCTTTAATTCTACTTAATGCTCAACTGACTAAATGCAAGTAGCCAGTGGCCCCTTAGAAAAAAAGTTTAGGAGAAACCACATTTCAGTTTAGTGTTAAGTAAGCTTAGTTAATTTCTAATGGTATTTTTTCCTTTATTCAGCAGACATGGGTCATTTCAACAAATGCAAATTTAGGCAAAGTTTTGTCTCTTTATTGCTTTTACTTTATTTTGTTATTTGAGCCATATGTTCTCAACTCACACAAAACTAATTCTTTCCCAGCCTCTAATTGGAAATAACTTATACCTTAGCCTTCATTTTCTCAACCTGCAATAGAAAGTTCAAATGCAAAACAGGTCTAACACTATGCAATTGTAGGGCAATTCCACATTAAGTTGATAAATCATTCAGGCAGAACTCATTTATCAAAAATACAATTTACTTAAATCAAAGTTGTTTTGTGCTCAGGCATAAGAGGTTGGTTATCCAGCCCTTACTAAATAATTTATCAAACTCAGGTTTATTTGAAAGGTACCAAAAAATAGCCCATAGTAAAATGAAATAAAAGTTCCAATTCCTGGGAATAGTACATTGGAGGAAATATGATTATATCTCATCATCATATCGTGTATGCTGTATCTCCTAGTCAAATAGTTCTCATATATTTAAAAATAGATATAATAAACAGTTTAATACATATTCTGTTGTAACTTTTTTATTATTTGTACATATTTATGGGGTCTATAAATTGTGCGGTTTTGTTATATGTGTAGATTGTGTAGTGGTCAATTCAGGGAAGGTGGACATTTATTAGGTCTGGTGTTTAAACAAGCAGTCTCCAGAGTTGGGCTGTTCCAGCTTATAGTGACCTGCTCACCTCCTAGCAGGGTGAACTTGGACCAGTAAGTAACCTTTCTGTATCTCCTTTTCCTCATCTTAAACCAGAGATTGTACATAATCTCTCTATGTAAACTAGTAATAACTCAAAAATTATGAGGTAGATGTTAGGCAAGCTTGGCTGATGTTGTTTCCCCAGCTCAAAACACATAATTATTCTATCAGCATATAGCAGCCATAGGAATGCCCCTGCAGTCTTCTAACCATAGGAAGAAGCATAAATTGAGCCAGGGCCCTGGCTGCTGCTCTCTGAAGCCCATCCCTTTGTTTGTGTTGAGGCCACACTTCTCAGGAACATCTCCTGGCCAATGACAGAGCACAGCAGGTTTCCTAAGGCAGATCCATTCCTGTGAGACCCAGGGCTCCTCTGACTGCTAGCCTGTGTCTCAAGGGCTCACACATGGCCTTGCTGACCCTACCTGGGACTAGGCCATATCCATCTAACCATCACTCTCTCCTTCATTCAAAGGCTGAGTTACAATGTGGTCTGACAGCCTCCCCCGACCCCTGCCTTCTCTGGATCTCTGCTCATTTCTCTGTTTGTTTTCCTCTAAAATGCTTGCATGCTTATTCTGGTCTTAGTGCCCTTTTTATGGAGTCATAATAGTTTCTGTGTAGTTTCTACTGTACTCTCACCTCTCAACCGGAATTATTGGGACTGCCTACCTTCAAGTCATAGCCTGCCTACTTTGTGAGACATTCCTGCTCAGGACAGAACATTCACCAGCATTTTCCCAGCACACCAAATCATGGGATCCAGGATGAATGAGACTTGGTGACATGGATCTGGTGTCTGTTCTTATTTTGTGACGTTAGCTCTGGACTGCCAATCAAATCAAGCCCAGCTTCCTGCCATATTGATCAGTGTGACTGGTCTTCTCCCTCCCTTCATGGCTTTATCTTGGACCTGGATTTCCTATGGAAAACAAAATCTGACTCCAAATCCAGATCTACTTGCCTGACCTTTGACATACTACCTAGCCTTTGTCACCACCCCTTCCTGCAATGGTGAATCACCAGTTACATGCTAGCCGCTTGTTGCAAATGAGCTGATTACCCAGATCTATGACCCTTCTTCACCTTTACTCCATGAGCTTCTCCTGGCATTTCTGGATTAAACCTCTGTGAATATCAGAATCAAACAACTGAAGTTTGTCTGAGTGACAAACAGTGGGTCAAAATGCTAGTTATGACCAGAGGTCAGACTTTTAGATTGGTCAGTTTCTCTTAGCCAGTCAAGCCTTCCTCTTTCTTGCATTGGGCCAATTTTTTTTTTTAGGTTTTCTCCTTTATTTTATTTATTTATTTATTTATTTATTTATTTTTTATTGCAGCATATTATGGGGGTATAAATGTTAAGGTTATGTACATTGCCCTTGCCTCCCTCCCCCCTCCAGTCAGAGCCTCAAGCCTGACCATCCCCCAGATGGTGCACATCGCACTCATTATGTATGTATATACCCATCCCCTCCTGCCCCCTCCCATCTGCCCGACACCCGATAAATGTTGTTCCTGTGTGTCCACTTAGGTGTTGATCAGCTAATACCAATTGGCTGGTGAGTACATGTGGTGCCTGTCCATCCATTCTTGGGATATTTCACTTAGTAGAACGGGTTTCAGCTGCATTGGGCCAATTTGATAGAGCATCTAGAATGCAGTGGAGTTGAGCACACACG
>CAUYRT010067805.1:0-125836 GCA_963574885.1 Lepilemur ruficaudatus | reverse complement strand
CGGATCGCTCAAGGTCAGGAGTTCGAAACCAGCCTGAGCAAGAGCGAGACCCCGTCTCTACTAAAAATAGAAAGAAATTAATTGGACAACTAAAAATATATAGGAAAAATTAGCCGGGCATGGTGGCGCATGCCTGTAGTCCCAGCTACTCGGGAGGCTGAGGCAGGAGGATCGCTTGAGCCCAGGAGTTTGAGGTTGCTGTGAGCTAGGCTGATGCCAAGGCACTCACTCTAGCCTGGGCAACAGAGTAAGACTCTGTCTCAAAAAAAAAAAAAAAATTTTAATAGCCTATTATTGGATCAAGGTTTTTGTAACCATTCCATAACAGCTGCTTTGTATAATATAAAGTTGGATCGATATATATTTTTTAAATTCTATCCATGTTATGATATTCATATCGTTTATTCTTATTTTTTTAATCTGTCAAAGACACAGTGATGTAATTCTCACTTTTTTGGTCCTTTTATCTCTAAGTTTTTGATTTATCTATCGAATTGCTCCCTGATTTGTCACCTAAATGTCTGATACTTTCTTTGTCAAGGATTTTAACTTTTAATAATGAAAAAAATACTCCTTCTCATTTAATGTTTTTTGGTCCTGAGTTCAAATTTACATTAAATTATTATTGTCATCTCTGCTTTCTTTTTTTCTATGGGTGCCTGGTAAATACAGCTCATCCTCCTTTTTTTTTAAGGTTTGGACATTTATCTCTCCTTTTGTTTCCCTTCAAAACAGCTTACAGTTGGATCGTGTTTTTAACAAATTCTTAGAGTCTTCAGTTTTGAACATTGTATTAAAACAGTTAATATTCAAATGTTAATTTTCTGTCTTAACTAAAATGGTTAGACTAACTTCTGTCCTATTTTATATTTTCCATATTTATGTGCTTTCCTGTTTCCCTAAGTCTCTGTCTTTTCTGCTTTTATTTTTTCCAGTGCTAAGGAAGGTACATTTCTGGAGGGTAGAAAAGCCTTATCTACTCTAATGACCTACTTCAAGAATCATTATTTTTTATTCTGTCTGATATATGATGAAAAATTTAGTGTGTTTTACTTTTCCCTACCCACGGCGTGGCTAATCTTTGTGTAATGTAGAATTCCAGACCCTGATTATTGCTACTTTATAATTTTATTACTAAATTTTCAATTGTTACAGTAAATAGATTGCCTTTCAAAAATTACTTTTTAATATGCGTGTTTAATTTTGCAATTTTTATTTGTAACAGTTGCTTGGGTGTAATTCTCTGGGTTCGGTTTTTGCAATTGCTCACCCCTGTCCTCTCACGCCCTGACTCCTGTGCTTAAGTTCTTGTCTTTGGTTTATCTCACTTATCCCTGGAATAAATTTACATGAATTTTCCAAACTGGTACATGGGTGGTGTATTTTCAGAGACCTCACATGTCCAAGCAAGACTAACTGTTGCCTTAAAATCAGAAAGCCATCTGGCTGTATACAGAATTCATGAGTAACCACCTATTTTCTTCAGAAAAAAAAGAAAGTAAGACTTTATTTTTTCTGGAGTTTACAGTTTGAGAAAGAGAAGTCTGGCAAGGGAGGCCAGATCTTACTAAAATACGAGCTATTTCAAACTTATGCCACTGTTCAAAGATCAGTAAAATTAGGCAATGGTAAACCCACCATCCAGATTTAACATAATAAAACATTTTTTTTTTTGTATATACCTCAGATCTCTCTTCTTTTTTTAAGGAAATGGTAAGAATTAGCTAAGTTCCAAATCCGATTTTCAATGAGAATATTTTACTTTAGGCTTGACATTTCAAAAGTCTCAGTATGTACATAAGTATGCGTCTCGTTGCTTCTGGAACACGATGAAGCTTTTCCTATTGATTCATTTTCCTTAGATCAGGAAAGTACTGCATTTTTTTTTCTATTTTAAGATGTCATTAATTGTAATATATGCCATGGATTTAATCATATATGCATTATGTATACATGTATATACACATGTATACATATACATGTGTATATACGAAGACATGTTCTGTATATATCATATCTATGTATAGATACTGTATATTTTTTATGTGTACAAAGGCTGTCCGGAAAGCATCCAGCCACTTAATGTGTTCTCATTATATCAACAGTGGCTGGACACTATCTGTACAGCCTCATATATGTATTATATATATAAATGTATACAAATGAAACATATAAAATAAATATTTTATGTATATATGCGTACTATATATACACACATGTATATAGTGCACACACATATGTATTATACAAATCAGTGAGAAGGTAACCTCCTGCCCTAATAACTTTTAAGTCTACACAAGGGAGGAGAAACCCTCTTAGCACCATGGAGGGTTTATTACGTATCTATTTTGGTTTTTCCTTCCTTTCTGGTTTCTTTCTTGGGAACATGAGTTGGCTATACCAGGTTTTTTTCTTTGATCATTTCTACTTAATTGTTGTTTTCTTCTGTTTTTCTATAAATGTTCTACAATTTTTTTCAACATCAGTGTGCTTTCCTACGCATTGTCAAGTCTGGGTTTTTGTTGCCCTGAATGCACGTTTTTTTTTTATTCTGGTGTTTGTGTTTGTTTTCTCACGTGAATTTCTTCTCTGTCCACTCCCTTGTCACACCTTGGTCACATCCTCTCCTATCTCAATTTTTTGTCTCTTATTTCGTAAAATCCATGCTTCCTTGATGTTTTAAGAGAGCACAGTGTTTTATAGTCTGTGATTTCATAACGCACAACCTAGATCCCTCGCGTGCACGGTTCACAGCAGGGTTCTCGCTCCTGTGAGAATCTAATGCCACTGCTGATCTGACGGGAGGCGGAGCTTATGCGGGGATGTTGCCATGGGGAGCAGCTGTCAATACAGATGAAGCTCTGCTCACCCACCGCTCGCCTCCTGCTGTGCTGCCCACTTCCTAACAGGCCATGGAGCAGTACCAGTCCACAGCCCTGGGGTGCTGGGGATCTCAGATTTGGAGTATACAGAGGACGTGCATAGATTACATGCAAATATTACACCACTTTATATAAGGGACTTGAGTGTTCATGGAATTTGGTTTCCAGAGGGGGCCTGGAACCTATCCTGCCCAGAAACCAAGAAACTACTGAACTTTTGTCTCATCTGTGGGACAACAGATCCTTTCTTTCATGCTAGTTTTATTTAGTTTTTTTGTGGTAAGAACACTTTACATGAGATCTACCCTCTTAATGGATTTTTAAGTGTATAATGCAATATTGCTGCCCATAATCATAGTGCTGTAGAGTAGATCTCTAGAACTTCCTCATCATGCATAACTCAAATTGCATACCATTGATTTAGAAGGAAATCCCGCAGCATACAATGACATGGCTAAACCTGGAGGACTTTATGCTAAATGAAATAAATCAGTCACAGAAGGGCAAATGCTGTGTGATTGCACATATGTGAGGTGCTTAGTGCTTTTTTTCGTAGACCCCACAGTAGATTGGTTGTGTTTTTTATACTCATTCCTGAACAAAGACTTTTCTACACCCAGTGTTTATCTACTGACAGATTCATCTCCTCTCAGGCTCCACCTGGTACTGGCAGAATCCCTTTCTCAGATCCAAATCTTGAGAGCTTTATTGAGTTTCCAAAATCTGAGAATGATTAGGTATTAGTTCATCTTCAATACAATCCACCTGTTTTTGCAGTTGGGGGTAATTTCTCCTGAAGATCCCTAATGTCTTCAGTTGACAGCTTTTTTATTGCACTTTTGCATCTTTTCGTGTGCTCTTTAAGGACATTGCAGGAGAAATAGGCAGAGAGTGGATCTCGTATAGCTGGCAGATCGCCATCCTGATTCCAAAGAGTGCCGTTGTTAACCGTATCTATCACCGTGCCTGGTTTTCCCATTTGCCCCAGAATGGTGGTCACCGTTATTTAGATTGCTACTGGCTTGCATCTCATTCCTCACAGTTGTAGGCTTGTCTTAGAAAATGAAGCAATTAGCAAGATAAGTTGAAAAACCTCAATGAGGAAGGGAGGTGAGTGAAGAAGAAAGTAAGTGTGGAATCCAGGGAGTAACCTCTGGTCTGGCTTAAATCGCCACCGAACAGCAGAACCGAAGTGTGGTTTCCCTCATAGTTTGTTTTCTTAAGTTCATCTCCACTCTGTCATTACTTGACCACAAAGGGAAAATGTTTGGTTGTCACCAAATGACTTGCCTGAACAGGGAAGGGAGTTTATATTGGTTTAATCCTCATTCACAGCTATGAAATGCACCCTCTCTTTCTCCTGAAACTCATTATTGGAAAATCCTACTGCTAACAGGAACAAATTGAATTAGTCCATTGGGTTTTATTGCTCTAAAAAGCAATTCCTTCATTGTTGAGAGAAACTCTCTAATATATTAAGAGAGGAAAAATATCATAACGTAATTACAAGGATGCCCCATGTAAATTTCCTCCCTGAAGATTTTCCTGTGATTTGATCCTTTGATAAATAAAGTGCATTTTATTATCCTCTTATGCCAAATTTTAAAACTTTGAAGGAAAACCATGTTCTGGGTAGAACACTAAGTTTTGGACCCTATGCCTGCCCCTCAGGCTAAATATCTTCTGTTAGATGTTCTTGTCGTGACTAAGCAATAAAGTTCATTTTTTCTCCTGGTTTATAAGCTCTGGGCATTAGAGGATGGCAAAAGTGCTTACTGTCATTCTTCCTGTCTCTTGACATGGTAGTTCCATACTTTTTTAATTAAGATAAGACAGCACTGGGAGTAAAAATAAGAGTTTACTTAATTTCGATTATATTTTAACAGGTCAGCAATACTTTGTCATTTTGCTAACCTAGTAACAGACCCACTCCCTCTTTTACATGCACCATGCATATCTATCTTACTTCTCAAGAAAAATATCTTCATAAAGCTTGGCAAATTAAAATACTGGGTAGAGGAGCAAATATATGCACATTTAAAAACCTACAGAACAATAATGAGACCAAGCGTGAACTGGGCTTCCTTGTATTTATCTCTAGCTTTAAAATTCCTCGCAGAAATCGAGCATTTAAGAAATAAGATTGGAGAAGCGCAGCATTTTTCATGTTCCAAAATTCCATATCCTGCATTATAAGGGGAAAAAATGTTTTATTCAAGCCGTCATGTTGCGGTTCCATAGCCTCTCCAACAGATTCCTCATTTAAATGTGTGTTCCCTACATACACCCTCCCTCTTTGTTCTTTCTCTCTGTGTCCCCGGCCGCCATCATAGATGCTGCCACCAGGCTTAGCGTTTTTAGGCTCTACAGAGAGAAGCTGTGTGCTCCTCGTGTTGTGTCATTCACAGAGTCCCTGGTAGGCCAGTGTGACAATGAGAGGCAGAGGTCGGTGCTGTCATTGGACACGTCTGCTGTGCTGAGATGATGCACAGGCCTGGGGTGTTGACAAGCTCATGTCAAGGGTGGGAAGTGGAGGAGAAGGATAGCTCAACCCTATCCACCTGCTGATGTTTGAACATGTTTCACCTGGAATTGTGGCCATTTCACAGGGTTTAGCCTAATACATTCCTCTTCTGCTGCTAGTACTGAAGACATGTTGCAGGGTAGGGACTCTCATTAGGGTTTTCCTCCTCCTCCTCCTCTTTCTTCTCCCTCTGCCTTCCTCCTCCTCTTCCCTTCCTCTTCCTCCTTCTTGTCAGAGCTGTTTGGAAATATGTTTTAGAAATCCACAAGGAACCTCACAATCGACTTTCTCACTCTCCTGTTCTTTCCATTATAACTGGAAAAAAAAAAAAAGGACAGCAGCAGCACTGACAACACAGGCATGGCTGAGTCAGCCGTCATCTCAAAGGTCTTGTTCCAGTTTCAAAGCTCTGTAACAGGGACTCCACGAAGAATCATTCTCACTGATCAGATTTTACTAAGTGTGGAGCTGTGAATTTCCCAGGGGCTGGCTTTGGGAAAGTGCAACTATGTGTGCCAGCCACTAGCAGAAGTGGTTTGGGCTGGGCGATCTGGAAGGTGACGTGTGATGTTTGTGACGTTTCTCACCCCACTCACCCCAATTTGAACTTACCCATTGCCCGCTGCTAACACCATAGTACTTTTAAATGTTGAAGGTCAAGGTCTCGGCTCACACAAACCTAAATGACCTTATGCTCTCAGACTTCCCTAATTTTTTATTTCATTATATACAAAATAAATTCCACATTCTTTAGTGTGACTTTTAAGGCTATCAACAGAGCTAATCCTACCCTTTCCGTTTTTTGTATGTTATTACTATTCTGCCTGCCTGTACTTTGAAGACACACACACTCACACACACACACACACACACACGCTATGCTTGAACCGTCCTTGACTTCTTGCCATTTCTAGAACATGTCTTGTCTTTACATGACCGCAACCCCTTACTCATATTGTTTTCTTGAACTTGAGGAAATCTATGCAAACTAGGGCCCAGATGAAGTTCCGTCTTGTTCGTGAAATCTTTCCCAATAAAAATCAGCTCTGCAAGCCTTTGCACTTTTATACAGCGCCACCGTGTCTAACTTTGAGCCCCTTGGCTTTTTTGTGCCAAGTGACTGTGTTATATGCAGGTATCTCTAGCTCATACCTTGTTGCATTCTTTGCCCATGGGATATATCTAATATGCGGTAATGCTAAGTAAATGATTTTTAACATTTAATGATAGGCCTTTACAGATGCTTCATGCTAAAGTATATGCTGAAGGAAAAATGTTTTCTAGAGGTGCTAAAAAAATAAAGCAAAAAACAAAGTTATCAATGGTAGACGGTTGTTCTTAAAAATTATATGAGAAATATCATAAGTGCGGTTCTAGTGTGAATCTAGAATCTAAGCTTTGGATTGGCAGGAAACAAGCAGAAAGCAAGAATTTTATTGTGATGAACTATCTAATGAATCTTATCTGACTTCCTGAAATTTACAAAAATAATTTACATAAAAGAAGCAAACTCAAAGAACTATTTTTTTTTTTTTAATCACAAAAATGTCTCCATAAGCTTTTGGTAAGAGAAATGGAAATCTTGTGTATTACTTCCCTATTACTGCTGTAAAAAATTGCCACAAACCTAGGGGCTTGAAAAAATATAAATTTGTTATCTTATAGTCCTACAGATCAGAATTCCTTCCAGAGTTTCTAGGGGAGGATCCACTGTCTTACCTCTTCCAGCTTCTAGAGAACCTACGTGCCTGGGCTCTGGCCCTTCCTCCTTCAAAGCCAGCAGTGTAGCATCTTCAGATCTCTCTCTCTCTCTCTCTCTCTCTCTCTCTATATATATATATATATATATATATATATACACACACATATATATATATATATATCTTTCTCTCTCTCTGACCTCTGCTTCCTGTATCACATCTCCTCCTCTGATCTGCTTTCCTCTTTCTCTTGTGAAGTCCCTGTGCTGACATTGGGCTCACCTGGCTAATCCAGGCTACTGTCCCCACCCCAGGGTCCTTAACTTCATCATATCTGCAAAGTCTCTTTTGCCATGTAAAGTGACATCCTCACAAGTTCTGGGGATTAGGATGTGGATATTTTGGGAGGACCATTATTCTGCCTACCACATCTCGTGAGACCAGAAAGAACTCAGCCTTCCCCAGGTATTCTAATGATCTGGACAGGTAGTCTTTTATATTTTAAAATTAATGATGTATCCAGGGTCATCTTCCTTCCTTCCCCTATTTTTTTTGGTAATTATCGAGTCTCTGCAGAGTTTCGGGCACTATTTTTAGCCTAAGTTAGTTGTACCAACAGAAGTCACTTGGCCCAACCACGCCTCTTTAGCTGTAGCTTCAAGACAAAGCTATCGGGATGAGACTGTCACCCAAAATCCTTTCATAATATATAGAGTAGGCTTTCATAACCAAGTTTGAGCATCAGTTTAGAACATTCATTGAACAGTTCGATATCCAGAACGTAGGCAAAGTGCCGACAGAGTCTGCCCTCTCGATACTTACACTTTTTGACAGATAGACTGCTGCAAAGAGATGTACAAAGAAGAATCTAACAACTGAGCAAGCACTGAACAGGGGTGTGGATTAAAAAAGCAAACAAGTAATGGGCTGACATTATTTATAAGTTGTTTGTGGTATACCAAGCAAGGGACTGTCACAGGAATTGCATTTCAAGACAGGGTGGGATTTGGGGAGTGGGGTGGGAGGGAAAGGAGACAGATTTTTGTCTGGGTGTCACAGCTTCCTGAATTTGCAGTTTCGAATGGATGCCTTGGCAGCCTCTCTGACGCATTCAAGTCCCTGTCGCCAGGTCTAAAATAACCAGGGACTGGCAGAAGCCTAGAGCTATTCCCTTCCAGATTTGTAGCATTGTTATTTTTTTCTAAACTCCACTTGTGGAATGTTTCATGCCGATCCAACTCGCAGAGCCATCTGATACGAGCACATCATCCCGTAAGCATTTGTGACAGTCGGTGTCACTATGCATCTTTTTTATCACCCTCCTTTTTACAAGGTATCACAGATAGCACGCGGAGTTCAGCTGTGATTAATAGGACTCTTTCACCGTTGACTTCGCGCGGCCCCAGCCTAGTGAGAAAAATGTGGCGGCTGATAAATCTCTTGCGATAAGAGCTGTGCTATGCGAGCAGCGTGGGCAGGCGTTCCGGCGCATGTTATTATGACAGGGCGGTAGTTTGCAAAGTTCAATCGAATCGACTAGGCCTTTTGTCCAATTGATTTTGCTTCCGTAGAGCAAGGAAAACAAATACCGAGAGTACGGAAACCCGTGTTCACATGGTAGAGATTATCTGGCTGCTGAGATATTTTTTTATGACCCCTTTCCAAATGTTACACACACTTTGAAAAGATTTTGCTAGTTGTCCTTGTATTTTTTTTTTATCTCCTTAGAAATGAACACATCAAAGTTGCTGGTGGACTATGAACACAAAAAATTAAAAACCGTCTAGGAAAGTCCTTGGAGGAAAGGCGGCCGTGCAGTGGTTCTGTGTCAACTGGGTGCCCCCGCTGCAGTGTGGGGACTGGTGTAGCCTGTCACGTTGTGTATGTGCATAAGATTTATGGATAAGATGGGAAATGATTTACGTTACTAAATTTCTAAATGACAGGAGATGTCAATGGTCAAAAATGACCTTGGGTTAGTTGGGAACACAGAGAACACAGGCGTTCCTTCACGGCATGACGTGCTTACTGGAAACATTCCAAAGGAAATTTAATTGCGCTCGCAGGGTATTAAGGGGCATCCAACTGGCTTCCCTGCACATTGCATCCTCTTGGGGGAGGAGTCAGGCAAGCAGTGTCATCTCACCCCGTAACTTTCAGCTCAGCTACAAATTGCTGTTTTGCTTACAGGGCGGCAGGCTATTGTAAGGACCAGTGAGATCGAGGAATTCCGCTCCTTGTGAGCGTAACAAGGAGAGAGCAGAGACTTGTATTATGTTTTACATGAAAGGTGTTTTCATGGATAAAGAAAAAAGCAAAGCCCGCCTTGTGCAGCCTCCTTCAGCACCTCTTCTGCGTGTTCCCTGAGCCCAGAGCTGAAGCCTCCCTGGAAAGTCTGTATCCCCCAAATTTAGGGAATGTTTTCATGACTTCATGCCTTTGCCTGAGCTGTTTCCTCTGCCTGAAACACTCTGTCTTTCTGGTGACCTTCTGCTTATCCTGCAAGACCCAGAACCGATAGTCATCACCGTCTCACACCGAAATCAGGGGGTAACTCCTTTCAGAAACACTCTCACGCTTTGTATTCTTTCTTTCACAAGCGATTCATTGCTTAGCTACAACATGGTCCGTCTCCCCCAATAGATGGTGGGTGTCTTGGGGCAAACCCCACGTCACTTTGATCTCTGTATGCCTGTCCTGCCCACGCAAATCCGAGACCCTCAGTAAGTGCTTATTAAATAATGGAATGAATTTGTGCCCGTAGAGGGAACACCAGCCACAGGGACAGCCCATCACCCTCTTTTGTATTTCTTATCTAGTCAAAAAACGTAAAACTCTTAATGCAAAACCTTCTCTGATGAAGAAAGCAGAAAAAGGTGTGAAACTTAAAATCCTCTAATATAAAATGTTCGTGTGGGAAGATCCAACAGAGAAGAAACTAAGCCTGAGGGATTTTTGCTCTGAAACCCGTGGATTTGCTTTCTTGTTCTCACCTCTTCCCCGTAATGCCGTGTGATGGAGGCATTTCGAGGGGGTTAATCTACACGTAATGAGGTTTCAAAGAAATCATATACTGTACTCTACTTAGGGGGCTCTGGGGTTTTCCTTTTCTAGGCAGCATGATACAAAACAGTGATAAATAAGCTGATGTTTATCACGCAGGTAATACTTCTTCTTCTTCTTTTTTTGGCCATCCCTAAGCAAGTATGTATTGTCGTAAGTGGTTTCTTCATTAAAATCAGAGGTTTCGCACATGCTCTGTCAGAGCTGGGGAATGTCAGCTAATCAGAAACATGCAAGATTCAGGTGACGTTTGATTTTTATAATAACACCAGTGATCTCTGGCCTGTGGCAGTCTGATCTTTGCTTTCTAATCAAAGTCATGGGCAAATGTAGCCTGGGCTCGGGCACTGATCTGAGGAACTCACTTCTGTCACCTCCAGCCATGCACCTGCTGGCCAAGAAAACGTAAAGCATCTCCCTTCCTCCCAGGCGCCACAGAACAGTGTCACATAGGACACTCTCCCAAAGTTACATGGCTTAAAATCGGGTTCTGATTCTAAGAAAAGTAAATAGCTCATCTGAAATCTTCAAGAACCACCTCTCTTCCTAGAATACAGTCTTTCCTGTATGTGATAAATGTGGGAGAGTTACGCTAGGAAAGCCCTAGATAAATGTGGATCAACTTTAAACTTAATCTTGTAGCCTAAAATCAAAAGCATGCAGATTCCTGAGATGTAAACAATGGGGCCAAAGTCATGATGAGGAGGGATCCCCCCCACCAACCCAAAGTTGATAAATTTTAATGACGTTTGGATGTGGTTAGTTCTCATGATTTTTTTACTTTCCAGTTCAAAATGAGAGTAAAATGCATGGCCAAAAAGAATGAGAATAGTGACATACCATGTTTGAAGATCGACATGACGATCGTCCAGATTTCTGGAGATCAGTGGTGTCTCCATATAGTGTTAGATCTAGGCCTGGATTGCTCAGGGGCGAATTGTCCGCACCATGCACAGGGAGGTATGGAGGAAAGACCACAGACTCAGAGTTCACGGACATAGGAGTGCATGTGCGCCCTGCCCCCACCAGCTACGTTATCTGGGCCAACACACAAGACTGGCTGAGCTTCACAGAATGTCATGGAAAAAATGCTGTGTCAACTAAAAAGCTTAATATAAAATTCAGTTGTTCATTGTAACAATTATTCTCGAAACTGTCGCTTTATAATTTTACCGATTTTTCCACCCAGGCCAATTAACGTGGATGACAATTTTGTGTTTACGTGTTTATGATTTGTCCGTTTATAGAAAGAAAACCCTTTTTGAAGCACTGGGCACCCCTCCGCCTTGGAAGGTGGGATGCTTGCTGAGAGAGGGGAAGCCCGGTCTGGGTCACTGTCTCCGTCAGTGTGGAAGGTGGTGTCTTCCCTTTTCCACAGCAGAGAAGAGAAAGGAAAGTGATTAAACAGAAGAATGTAGGGGGGAAGCTTAACATTCATTGTGGGTTTTTTTTTTTTCTCTCATGTGTTTAAAGTTATTTCCAGAAGATTAGAGGTACATACTTTAAGTAATAACAAATGTGAGTAATTTCTGGACTGTCTGTTTAGGATTATTCACACTGCTTTTCTCATACATTACTGTGAGCAACTGGGGATAGACTATGCCGTTAACCCTCTCTGAAATAAATCCTTAGCCAAAGGAGGTCATCTGGGGGGCGCACAGGATTTAACCAACCCTGGTAGCCAAACTCCATGGAAGAATTGCTGTTCCAGGTTTGAAAGAATGGCTGTTAGTGTGGGACATGACAAAGTCCTAAAGATTTCTCTTTTGTTATCAATAATGATGAAAATAATAATAATAGGCACGTGTAACTAAATGTGGTTTATGTGCCAGGTGCAACACTAGCTACTTACATGTATTAGCTCGTGTAATTGCATCCTTATAACAACCTTGAAAGGCGTGTGTCCCAGTTCCTATTTTTCAAATGGCCGAACAGCAGCTCAGAGAGTTGGCACGTCTTGGACAGCGTTTGAGAGGCAGAGCTGGACTTCAACCCAGATCTGACCTCAGGCCTCAGTGCGGTCCACTCCTCAGCTGCTGTTTCGATGTTTATTAGCAGCACAGGCAGACGGGATGGATTTGCAGAACAACAGGCCTGCAGGTCACATCACCTCTGGCTTCCAGTCTCAATCCTGTCACTTATTACCTCTGTGATCTTGGAAGAGTCTGTTAATCACTCCAAGCCTGTTGTTTCATCTGTAAAGCCTTGTTAATAGCGGGCCATCGATCCTCACGGGATTGTTGGGGGGGACCAGATGACACCGTGTGTACCGAGTACTGGAACACATAAGGCCTTACCGACCATTGAGTGGCGTGCTTTGCGAGGCTTATTCTTTAAACTATGCTTGTCTTAAAGTTTTGTGTTATTTTAAGACATGGGCATTCATCAGGTAGCACAAGCAATGATGTGCAGTAAAACCTTTATTTAATTAGTGCTCAAATAAATAGAAACGCTTAATTATCTACATTTTTTTTATTGCTTTCTTAAACTCCGCTTTTGAGAACAAGGCACAAGTAGTATGAAAAGAAGAAAATAACGTGGGTTTGCTAAAAATCCAAACAGCTTCTAGAGTATTTTGGAGGTCACAGTCAGAGACTGCTTGAGCAGGAAGCTTCCCTGGGGACCACAGATGTCCAGTCACTTGTTCAAGGTCCCTTACCCAGCTAGAAGCCTGGACCCAACCCTGTGGTCTTTGTACCTCACCCCCGTGCCTCTGTATATATGTCCTCATCTCCTTCAAATCTTGCTTTGAAGCGAGATTTAGAATTAACTGCCCTTTAAATACAGCAACAAATTAAGCCAGCCCAAATCCCAACAAGGGAGGTCAGTAAAATTCTTATTTCACAGATACAGGGCGCTTCACGCAGAGACGCGAGAGAGGGTAAATTACTCGCTCAAGGCCACACAGCAAGTTATTGAGCGGCTTGGAAGCAATTACACGTATAGAAAGATCTTAATTACTCGAGCCCTGAGATTACAGGAGTGTCATGATATCAGAGGCATCCAACAGTTACTTTGCGGTCCATGCTGGTTTCTTTATCAACTGTCAGGAGGTCGGGAACAAAAGCTTAAACCCAGGAGTCAGGCAGGAATAGAATGCAGGATTAATAGGGGACAGAGCTGCCACTGTGTTGTCGTACAGGGATGAGGACCTAAAGCCATGGCCTTGGTCTGCTGCACAGGTGTCCCAGGGCACGCCCACTCTAGGAAGGTGGGCCCAGGGGCTCTTACATACTCTCTGGATGAGAATGACTCTGTTAACCATCACAGGAGTGAGTGTGAGTTAGAACCTTAAAGACAGTTTTAGCACAAAAATGTTTTTAACCTGATTCTTACAGGGCCAAGAAAGTCCAAGAGATAGATTTTTCATTTTGGGCAAAAAAGAATTGGAAGTAATCTCAGAAGTTTACCACTTCGGGCCAGAGGCCAACACTCGAAGCACAAAGAAGAAGAAGGATGTGAGCTTTAAAATGGATTATGAAGAGCCAAATAGAATAAAATTGGGGTCTGAGTATAAGAGTTGGTAATGTGCTACTGGATTTCCTGTGATGAATCATCTAACCAGTTCAAGAGCACCAACATGATGGTTTTAATGTAATGTCTAAAATTGCTAAGCTTTGATATTATAAGTAGCCTGACCACACAGTGAGATTCTGAGTAACTCGATTTTTCTGCTATTGTTCTGAAGTGGGTCTTCTTTATCAAAGCCACAAATACACGGGCAGTTTGAGAGATAATGTGACAATTCCTTTAGCATAGAGACTTCACAGATACTGGTTTTTGTCACTTTCAATCGTACCAACAGGTCTGAATTTTAGGCAGTTGATAATAAGCGTATTTCTGAACTTAGGACATACACAGTTAATTAGAAAGAGTAAGTTACTGTGATCAACTATAAAATGTACTGCCTGAAAAAAAGAATTTGTATGGAACACGGGCAGCTTGTCGGGCATAGTAAGCTCCTGCTTTGCAGTGAATTCACTCTGATGATGGACCCACTGGAAATCTAATACTATTTCATACTCTGTTTATACGCTGGAAAATGTCCATTTAGAAACCTAGAGCTGTATTTTTAAAGAATTTCTTCCACTTTGCTCCACCTGTAATCTCTAGGCAACATTGTGAAGTAGAAGTCATACCAAGTGTCAGTATTGATTGAGAATGGAATGTGCGAGTTGCCACCTGCCTGGCGCTGTGCTGTGGTATCACGTTCAATCCTCACGAGAGTCCGTATTTAACTACATTTTACAGATGAGACACTGTACAGGTATAAAGGTGACGCAACGTGCCTGAAGTCACACGGCTGATAGGTTGTAGAATAAGGACTTGAACCCAGGAGGTCAATTCCTGAGCCCACGGTTCTCTGTCTCCTTGTGGTCTCCATGGACTTAATCTCTAAGGATACTTTTCCAAGAAAGAAATATTAGCCTTCTGGATGTGAATTTGGCAGTGTTACCCACTCTATACGTTTTCAACCTTACCTTGAATCGTAGTTGAAATTGAAAATGTATTTTCCAGTTCAAGAAAATTTAGCTGGGGGATTTCTACTTGTGACCAAGATGAAGTAGCAGGGACTTACCTGTTCCCTTAGAAAATATATTAAATATATATATATAAATATATGTATTAAAGTATATATTTAATATGCTTTTAAAATATATATATAAGTATATATTTAATACGCTTTTAATATACCTTTTGAAATATATAAAATTATGTTTTCAGAAAAAATAGCAAGGCACTAGACACAAGACAGTGAAGGACAGTGATCCTTCCGAACCAAATGAGGTAAGCTCTAAGTTGCCCCCAGTGACTGTCTTGAGAGAGTGAGGTCTCGGAAGTAACATGGAGGAAAGGCCCTCCTTTTTAGAAAGTGGCAGAAAACCTGGCTGAACTGCATGCTAATGTTTCGTGGAAAGTAGAACTTGTAAGCAATGAACTTGGGTAGTAGCTGAAGAGATTTCCAAACAGAATATGGAAAGTGTAGCCTGGTTTCTCATTGGTGACGGATTGAGACAAGAGATGAATTGAGGAAGGAACTGTTGAGCAAAAAAGAATCTGTACTTGATGATTTGGAAAATCCTCAGTCTATCCAAATAGTATGCTCTGGAGACAGGGCCAAGGGTGTGGCTGGACAGACCTTTGGGGAAGAGATCAGGCATGTGGCTGGTGGATCCAAGCAGCCATCTCTGCAGAAGCCAGAATAGAGGTGAGTCATTGAGGAAGAATCCGTGGAGAATCGTCTTGTGTTATGGCATGGGTCCCATGGGGCATACACAGATCAACAAGGTTTTTGAAAACATTTTATCAGCAGAGACAGTGACATCTTGTACTGGAGGAAACAGAGACAGGATGAAATGAAAGAAGGATGTTGGGCTTCTAGGGTCCCACAGGCAGGAAACAGGCTGATGAAACTACTCAACGACAAACATGCTCTACTTTCAAGAAAAAGAATGGCTTCTAAAGGCAGAGCAGCAGAGGCAGAAACCAGAGGGGCAGACCCACAGGAGAGGCCAATGTGGGCCCCACAGGCCCAGAGGCAGGAGCTAGCTCAGTCTCTGTGAGCTCAGAGGGTGGATCGAGCCACAAAGAATTATTCTTAGGCCCTGAAAACTAATGGAACTTTCCCCACTGGGTTGCAAACTTACTTTAGACCAGTAACCCTTTTATTTCTTAAATTTTCTTCCTTTTGAAACGGGAATACCTATCATATGCTTGATCTACCATTGTACTTTGGAAGCAGGATAACTTGTTTCCTAGTATCACAGGTCCACAGATGGATAGAAATTGTCCCAGATTGGCTCATACTCAGAATCTCACCCGTGCCTAATGTAGATGATGTATATGATACTTGGAACTTTTTGAATTAATGTTCTTCAGAGAACATGGCCATGCTGATACCTTGATTTTGGACTTCTAGCCTCCAGAACTGTGAAGAATAAATTTCTCTTGTTTTAAGCTACCTATTTCCTGTCAGGGTTTTCTATTTTCTTACAGCAGCACTAAGAAACCAGTACATTCATCAAAAGAAAGCTGGAGCGGCTCTATTTAGAGTAGACAAAGTAAATTTCAGGGCAAAGACTGCTACCAGGAATAACTAGAGTCATTTGATAATGACCAGGTGGTCGGTGTATCAGTTTATCAAGAGGACATAGCAATGCTAAACTTTTATGCTTCTAATAACAGATTCTAAATACATAAAGCAAAAATTAATAAGAGAAATAGACAAACCCACAAGAATCAGAGATGTCAAGGTTCTTCCCTCAATAACTGATAGGACAAGTAGACAGGAAATCAGTAAGAATATAAAAGAATTGAACAGCACTTGAAGCAATTTGATCTACTAGAACATTCCACCTAACCGTAGAATGCACGTTCTTTTCAAGTACATGTAGACGAATTAATGCAGGAGACCATAGTCTGGGCCATGAAGCAAGTCTCAAGTGAATTTTAAAGTATACAAGTGATACAAAGTAGGTAAATGACAAAAATAAATTAATTCATTAGAAATCTCCAAGTATTTGAAACTAAGGTAATATCTTTCTGAATAATCAATGGGCCAAATAAATGGGAATTAGAAAATATTTTGATCTGAATAAAAATCAGAAACACAGTACATCAGAATTTGTAGGATAGCACTAAAGCAATGTTATGCAGGACCTTCTAGCACTAAACCCCTCTGGTAGAAACAGAAAAGTTCCAAATCAGTGACTTCAGCTTCCACGCTAAGAAACTACCAACAGAAGAGCTGATTAAACACAAAATAAGTGGAAGAAAGGAAATAATAAAGGTCACAGAGGAAAAGAAAACAGGAAATGGCAGAGAAAATTGATGAAACTAAATGCTGGTTCTTTGAGGAGATCAAAAAAATTGCTAAATCTCTAGCTACATTGATGGAGAGGAAAGAGAAAGCACAATTTATCAATACCAAAAATGAAAAATGTGACATCATTAGAGATTCTACAGATATGTAAAGGATAATCACAGATATCACGAACAACTTTATGCCAATAAATTTGACAACTTAGATCAAGATCAGCAAACTTTTTCTGTAGAGGGCCAGATTGTAAATATTTTGCACTTTAAAGGCCATGCATAGTCTATGCCACGTATTTTTTTTCAACCTTTAAAAATATAAAAACATCCTTAGCTTGCAGGCTATGGGTCTACCCCTGACTTAAATGAAATGGATAAATTCGTTGCAAGGCAGAAATTTTCAAAGCTCACTCAACAGGAAATAGATAACCTCTGAAGAGCCCCATATCTCATAAGAAATTGAATTTTAAATTTTCTCACAAAGTAAACGCCAGACAAGAGCACTCCACTGGTAAATTCTACCAAATATTTAAGGAAGAAATAATAGCAATTCCACACAAACTCTTCCAGAAAATTAAATGAGAGGGACATACTTCCCAACTCATTGTATAATATGAGACCAGCATCACTCCATTAGCACAAGCAAAGATGATATAAGAATAAAAAAGCTGCAGGTCAGTATCCCTTGTGAACAGAGATGTAAACATTCCAGACAACATTTTAGCACACTGAATATAACAATTAATAAAAGGAACATTCATCATGATCATATGGGGCTTATGCCAGGAATGAAAACTTGGTGTAACGTTCAAAAATCGATTTATATAATTCATCGTATGAACAAAGTAAAAGAGAAAAACCACATAATCATCTGAATAGATGGAGAAAAGGATTTGACAGACCTCTACATCTATTCCTAATAAAAAGTCTCAGCAAACTAGGAATAGAAGGGAATTTCCTCAATCTGAAACTTCCTCACTTAACAGTAGAAAAATACACTGTTGTTATTATATTGAATGGTGAAAGACCGAATGTTTTTTCCCTAAGATCAGGAGCAAGACACTGATGTCTACCTTCTCCTTACTCAACATTGTACTGGAGGTTTTAGCCAGTGCAGGCAGGAAGAATGCATTATAAAATTGCACCATAAAAGGCACTTACATTGAAAAGAAAGAAATGAAACTTTTTGCGGACAACATGATTGTGTAGAAAACTGGATGGAATCTTACTATTAGAACTAATAAGTTTCACTAGTTGGCAAGATGCAAAATGTATACATGAAAGTAAACTCTATTTCTATTAATGTATACTATTCCAGTTTTGATCCCATCAAAAGTATGAAGTACTTGGGAATAAATCTGATAAAAGAGATGAAAATCTACACCCTGGAAACATAAAATGTTGTGGAGAAAATTAAAGACCTAAATAAATGGACACACTGGATTTATGGGTCAGAAGGCTCAATATTGTTAACATGTCAATTCTCCCCAAAGGGATCTATAGATTTAATGCAATGCCCTTCAAAATCCCAGCAGGTTTTTGGGTAGAAATCAACTAAAATTCATACGGAAATGCAAAGGACTTAAAAGAACCAAATAACTTTGACAAAGAAAAACACACTTGGAAAGCTAACACTGTGATTGCCAAATATTATCAAGCTGTGATAATCAAAGCAGCGTGGTCTTGACACAAAGCCGGATTGATCAAGGCCACAGAATAGGGAACCTATGCCCATGAAGAAAAAGACCTGTACATATACGGACAACTGATTTCCAACAAATGTGCAAAGGCAAGTCAGTGAAAAATTGGCAATTTCATTATATAGTACTAGACCAATTAGACATCTATACACAAATAAATAAACAAACTTTGATCCTTGTACCATTTGAAGACTAACTCAGACCTAAATATAAAACTTCAAACTATAAAACTTCTAGAAGAAAACATTAGAGAAAAATTTTTGTGATTTTGGGTAGACAATGACTTCTTAGATCCAGCTCTAAAAGCATGATCCAAAAGCTGGTGAATTGTACTTCATCCAAATAAAATAAAATAAAATAAAATAAAATAAAATAAACCTTCTTCTCTTTGACAGATATCAATGAGAGTGAAAAGACAAGTCATAGACTAGGATGAAACTAGTAAATTATATACCTGATGAAGGAGTTGTATCCAGAATATATAAAGAACATTGAAAACTCAACAATAAAAAAAACACAGCCAAAGAACATAGGCAATAAGCTCAGCAAAAGATTCCCAATATCATTAGTTATTAGGAAACAAAAATTAAATGCACAGTGAGCTACCACTACTCATCTATTAGAATGGCTAAAAATAAAAAGACTGACCTTACCAAATTATGGTGAAAGGGGGAGTCCTGGAGCTCTCATTCACTCTCAGACACTGCTGGGTAGGAATATAAAATGGTATAATCACATTACAAAACAGTTTGGCAGTTTCTTAAAAAGTTGAATGTACATCTCCCATTTGCTGTAGCTATTCCACTCCCAGATACTTAGCCAGGAGCAAGGAAATCATGCAGTGTTGATACAAAGATGTGTACATGAGTGTTCATGGCAGCTTTGTTTGCAATAGTGAAAAATGGAAACAACCCACGTGCCCATCAAGAAGAGAATGGATAAACAAACCACGGTGTCTTCCTACAATGGAGTGCTGCTCGGCCATAAAAGGGCATGAACCATTGATACAGGCTGCGACACGTACGAATCTCAAAATAATTGTGCTGAGTAAAAGAAGCCAGACCAAACAAAGTACATACTGCATGATTCTATTTATATAAAATTCTAGGAGTGACAGAAAGCAGATCAGTGGCTGCTTGGGGACAGGAGGGAGAGGGGAAGAAGGGATGACAAAGGGGCAGAAAGAAACTTTGGGGGTTGAGGGTAGGTTCATTATTTGGATAGTGGCAATAGTTTCACAGGGGTAAATTTACCAAATCCTACACTTTAAGCGTATTCTGTTTATTTATGTCAGTTATTTCTTTAGCTGAGAGAGAGACAGAGACACAAAGGTCTGTGTCTCTTACACTCCTGATGAATACCTCTTTACCTCCATAGCTGCCCTCAAAACTTCCGATACATACTGACCTTTCTCAGTGAGCATATTTATGCCTGAGCACTCGAGAGGTAAATGCTTAAATATCTACAAGCAAAGTTGAGGAGTGAAACTTTTCCTTCAATTCCTGTTTCTCTCATTTCGGCTTTTAGCTGGCTATAGGTAGAGGTCCACCCATCACCCTGGTGTCTCTTGACTACATTTAGCCACATTTTGTTCCATGTTCTTGTTTTAACCATGGATCTTAGACCTGGATTCAAACTTACTTCTCTGAAATTAAGTTTGCTTATCTGAAAAATGGGCACAATGATTAACAACTATCTAACAATGTCAAAGAGAATAAAAGGGATCATGTATGTGAAATGCTAAGCAAAGTGATTAAAACGTAGTAAACGTGGTAATTGGTGGCTGTTATAAACGATAAACTTTACAATGTAAATTGCATCCAAGACTATGTCAGTGTTTTGAATATTGAGAGTATTTTTAGTAATAGCAATTTTTAAGTGTATTAGTATCTTTGTCATTCACGGTCTGTCTTGGGAATGGGACCATTATTTAACCACACACAACTACACATGCCCTTTTTAACCTCGTGCTAATTGCCATTCAGGTTTGGTCTAAGTTCGGTAAGCTATCGATAATATCAAAGTTGTAACAGATCTGAGAAGATTATCTGTTCCAACTTCCTCCTTCCCCAGGTACACAGCCTTTGTCTGACAATTCATTTCCCACGACTGCTAATTTAGCTGGATAAGTGGTGAAAATATCCTTAATTTCCAGAGTTGTGTTACCTAATTATCTTCATCTTCAAAATCATTCAGGTGATTAATTTTCAATTATTCCCTACATAAATGGGAAAGACCTAAAAAAAAAAAAAAAAAGACCTCTTCATTGATGCAATATATTCAATGTGTTGGGCGCTTTGGGCCAGCCACTCTGTGTTCTGAATGGTGGTGACAGAGATGTTACAAAAGCAATGAAGTCCCTACCCTCGTGGAACGTATAGGCGAGCATGGGGACCAGAGGGATGAAGCCAGCTGAGTTGGAGTCTGGGTTTATGAGAAGGTAGCATTTCACTGGTCCTAATCAGGCTGATATTGACCATGTTACTACGCTGAGAGGCAGATAGATTGGTCACAATCAGAGAATTCTTAATTTTGGCACTGCATAGATACGCAGTAAATAAACAGAGAGGACCGTGTTCCGTAATATACAAAGTAGAGAACATAGCTTTCTAACATAAGCAATTTTTTTCCCAAAATCTTGATCACAAAAACATATTCTACAAATATACCATTTCTTTTTTGCTCAAAGACACATACACACGCACAACTAAAAGGGAAAATATTCTTATAGCTTTCAGCAGCCCCGAGAGATTTAAATACCGAAAACTTTAATTTGTACCCATAATTCATATACAGCTATATGGGTTGAAAAAGGTTAATGACGGAATTTTTTTTAAGTATGTTCCATTGACTATAAATGGCAGATCTGACAGTTAAAATGAAAATTGTTCCAGAAGAAACTTTAGTCAAACTAATTATTCGAGACGTTATAAGGATGTATAATTATATTCTTCACCTTTAAAAAAAAAGTTTTATTACAAATGTGCTTTTAAAGAACAAGTAGAGAAATAAAAGCCGTAATTGTTCTTAATTATAGCTAACCATAATTGCACTCAATTGCAATATGCTGAATATCACCAGTGGCTAAAGAAATTCTGGCACAGCGACAGCGCACCCACGTTCATGGGATGAGGTATAGTTTTATGAATATTCCGTTATCTATAATTTAGCTCTTTTACTGTTGATTCTTTTTCTCTTGGTTTTATTTATTTATTATTTTTTAGTGATTGTAGAGATATAATTGTCATCTGTAAATGTGTTGAAGGTTGTAGATTTCATCTGGGGTTGATTCAAAATTCCCATTGCCACAAAAGAGACATGTTGGAGATGGTTAAAATGAGAGATTTGGACATGACCCATCGTGGTTGAATGCATTGAATAAGCAGATGTGAATCTCAGAGGTAACGATGAATACCACATTTAATTTACCCAGCAGGGTCCAAGAAGCAACCGGGAAAATGTGAAGGCTCTAAAATAGCGTTAGCTACCCCTCTGCAGAGAGCTCCCAGAGCAGTGTGATTTCAAACGGGTAGAAGTGCCCCACGAATGGGAAAATTGCCATCTCTCTCTGCCCTTAATTCTCAGGACTCAAGTCAAGCTCTGTTTCCGCACATCCTGCTGAGGCCAGGCCTGCCTGTGTAGTCAGATGGGCTGCATCGGAGTCCTCCAAGCAGACTCTCTTGACACGCTTGGGGCCTCATTCTACTGCTCTGTGAAATGGGAGCTCATAGTGTCCCAGCCTGTTCCTCCTTGGATACTGTATATGTATAAGGGTAGATTTTAAAAAATAAAGGGTGGGCATGGTGGCTCACACCCATCATCCCAGGGCTCTGGGAGACCAAGGTGGGAGGATTGCTTGGCCTGGGCAACATAGCACGAGACCCCATTTCTACCAAAAAAATTTGTTTTTAAATTAGCCAGGTGTGGTGGTGCATGTACCTGAAGCCTCAGGTACTTGGGAGGCTGAGGTGCGAGGATCGCTTGAGCCCAGGAGTTCGAGGTTGCAGTGAGCTATGATCACGCCACTGCACTCCAGCCTGGATGGCAGATGGAGACAACTTTAATTGATAAATACACACATACACACGTTGTCGGAGAAAATTGGGTTCTTTAGCTTCGGGAGAAAAGAGCATTTTATTATGTGTTAATTAAAAAATAAAAAAACAACCACCAAAATAAAACCCCCCAGGATTCTCCCAAATCATATCAGAACCACCTTTGTTTCTTTTCTATGTCCATGGATGGCTGCTAAAAGCTTTCAACCCCCTGGCCAGAGACAGCTTTGGCATAACTTCTGGTGCATTTGTTGAAGGCAAAAAAATTCTCTTCCCCTGAGCCCGAGTCCCTGACTGCAGGTTGGAGCTGGCCCAGGTAGAGAAAAGTCCCCTGAGGGGTGTCCTTTTGACAGAGGTCAGCACGGCTGCACTAGTCCCCAGACATGAGCATATCTGCCCCTTACTGCGGGGGAGCCGGTAGAGGCAAGCGAGGCCAAGCATCTTCAGTTCGGGTTTGTGTTCCTCAAAGCCCTCGCGGTCCACAGCGGGAGGAAGTAGTATGACTCAGTTAATCACAAACATACCAGAAGCTCAGAAGTTGGTGTGGCCCCTCTCTTGATTTGCGTCATTAAATCGCTTCCTCCTGGGTGGAGTCTGACTGTGGCTGTCAGAAGCCGCCTCCTCCTTCTCCCTGGTTTCTGGAGTCTCCCTCCCCCACGACCCCCCAAGTGTCTTCTCTCCTCCGCATCCTTCCCCGTGCCAGACCCCGCCCCAGAACTGCAGGTGCTCGAGGTCCTGATGGCTCTCATACCTCCCTCAGAGTCCTCCCCAAAGACGGTGGCTTTTGCATTTTCCATTCTTGGCAAAGGGAGCATCTCTAAAACATGTTCGCCTTCTTGCTAATATATCTGCTTTATCAGTCACAAATATTGGCATTGATTGTTCTGCTGATGACGTCTGTTGGTATTTGTTTCACCAGAAACTCTCTTCCTTCCCTCCCCAGAAGGGGACCCCCAGGATGGGGCGGACAAAATCTCACCCCGCCACTTATCCTGTGTATTCATTTGTGCAAGAATCTGTGACCATGTCTTCCCTGCTAGATGGTCGAGCACATGCAGGAGGAGGTCTGTGTTTGTTTAGTTCCCTGCTTCATCTTGAGCACACACAGACTGACACATAGTAGGAGTTGTAGAAACACACGTTGAACAAATAAATGAATGTTAATGAATGCAGCACCGATACTTGCTGGTTGATGGATTAGGCCATTAGTCAAGCATCACAATGCAGGCGGGTATTTGCAAGTTTCCCTTTGATCCAGAAATTATCAGGGCCAGGGATGATTTTCTCTAATTAAGAGGGCTTATCGGTGGTAGTATGTCCCTGGGAACTAATAGAGAAAAATTAGGCATTATTGCAAAGTGGGCATCCATTTAAACCGATTTACCAAAGAAAAATTTTATTTTTGATTAAAAAGTATGTTGATGTATTTTCTCTTAAGAAGCCCGTGTCTGACCTGCAGTACAGCTTGGAGCACAGTAATTCAGCAATATTCAGTGCAGAGTTCTTTTAATAAACTGGTCCTCTCCCCATTGCAGAAGCATAGCATTTGGAGAAAATATACCCGTTTGTTTGTTTGGAAGAGATGTCATTTGGTTTAAAAAAAAAACTTAAACACACATACATACATCCTTACCTGTGCATTGTCTGTTTGTGTGTGTGTGTGTATTTGTTTTAACTTTTGCATTTCATTTGTGCAAGTAGAAGTTGTAATTGAAACCTAGTGTCTCACTTCTTGGTTCTGTGACTGTCTTCCAGGGCTGGTTACATTTGCCACGGCTGCGGTCTAAATGAGTGAGTCTTAATGAGCAGGATTTGTTACTAATGGCCGATTCCGGTACTTAGTGGCTATTAATTGTGGTCGAATCACAAAGCATAAAGTGTGTGATGATTCACACACAAACCCAAGTGTGCACAGAGACTCCTCATAAGCAGTGTCTGAGGCAGGCCTCCTCCTCTTTGGTGGATTTCTGAGCTGAGTGTCAAGATGACATCTTTGAAAGAAAAGAAAAGCCCTCTATGCTATCTCGAAACAACGGAAGGGACACCGGTGCCATGTGAACAGCGGCTTCCCTGATGGAGGACAGGCAGGGCCAGATGGGCTCCTCTGTAGAGCTAATTAAGAGAAACCTTTGGCAATTTGATGTCCGAGACGCTTCCGCCAAGGACACACACGAAGGCACACGCTCGTGGCTGCTTTATATAATGCTAAAATAACATGAATAAATCTCGAGCCAAATAAAATCGTAGCAAGGACGCTGAACAGGACTTTCCGAATGAAATGAAAAACTCTAAGAAAGAGGCCAGATGGGTCAGTGATTAGATTCTACTCATGTCTACTCTCAGATGCGAGTTGCTAGTTCCAAACCCCTCCTAGTACATTCCTGAGTGTTGACAAGGGATGTGCGGATGGAAGGCCACTCTTCCGTGGTGTCACCTCCCAGCAGGCCGGGGCCTGGGGCCTGTCTGGACCTTCATCAGACAGTTAAATACCAAAAGCGTGCTGAGTGATTTGGAGAGAAACTCCTTCTCGGTAGACGTTAACCTGAGCGGTGCAGGCTGGTGGACGGAACCCAGGGTGGTGACTCCTGTGCGGGTATCTGAAGGCAGGACCGTGCCCGTGAGCGTGGCTGGCTAATGCCACGGCCTTCACCGCCGCCCACGAGTGGCTTGAGAGGCTGGCCTCTGTAGCGACGTGAAGTGTCTCTTGTCGAAAGCTACAGTTTTCCAAGTGGCTGGGTGAGTCTACATAAGGGTCTTGTGTGAGGTTGTCAGCGTTCTGAAGGCCCGGGGGCAGGCCGCCCGTCTTCTTTCTTAAACCACAGCAACACCTGGACCCCCAGCATCCTCTGCTGCACGCGGCAGGTGCTCAGAGACTCAGCTCTGCAAAGAAGAGGGGAATACAGCGGTGCCAAGGAAAGAGACGGGCACGAGGAATGGACACAGGGGCGGCAGTGGCTGCCTTCAACGCGGTCACATCGTCACGTGGTTCCCTTACCGGAAGCTTCTAGAACCACCCTGCATGAAAGTAGATTCCCCTCTCTCTGTCCCTAGCTGTGTGGCCTTCCGCAGGGGCTGAACATTCTTCTGTCTCATTTTGCTTGTCGCAGTCTTGGTTTAATCACAGTAACTACTTCGTGAGGCTTTTAAAAGGCTTGGGCGAGTGACTACCCGTAAAGGGCCTAGAATAGAGGTTGGTATCAAATACGACCCCAGTTAACAAAAGCAAATTGCCTGGATGTGGGTGCGTGTGAGTGTAGATTCCCCACGTGAGAATAATGGCTTGTATTTGTATGAACCTGCAGACACACGCCCATTTTGATGTTTTAAGCATGTGACTAAAAATTGAGGAGGGATAAAAGTCGGGGAGAAGAAATAAAGAAGGAACAAAATAAAGAAAATATGGAGATGAATGACCAGAGGGAAATTCGGAGCAAAAGAAAGGAAAAGTGTCTTTCGTCTTCCTCTGACAGAGAAGAAACTTTAATCTCTAAGGTGCTTGAGGCCGGGCGCGGTGGCTCATGCCTGTAATCCTAGCACTCTCAGAGGCCGAGGTGGGAGGATCACTTGAGCTCGGGAGTTTGAAATCAGCCTGAGCAAGAGTGAGACCCCACCCTTACAGAAAACTAGAAAAAATTAGCTGGGTGTGGTGATTCCTGTAGTCCCAGCTACTCAAGAAGGAGGCTGAGGTAGGAGGATCGCTTCAACCTAGGAGGCTGCAGTGAGCTACAGTGACACCACTGCACTCTAGACAGGGCAACAGAGCAAGACTCCATAAAATGAATGAATGATTGTGTGCAGGTATGAAGCGGGAGGAAGGGATGGGTGAAATCACACCTAACAGGTACAATGTACACTATCTGGTTGATAGGCACACTTATAGCTTTGACTCAAACAGTACAAAAGCAATACATGTAACCAAAACGTTTGTCCCCCCATAATATTCTGAAATGAAAAAGAAAAGAAATAAAAAAAATAAAATAATAAGGTGTTTGGGATTTTCCAGAGCTAAGGTTCACCATACAGGAAAAAAAACTAACTGTTCTGAATTAATCTATGGATTTGCAATGATGCCTTTAAGCTAATTTCTTTCGTGTGTATTATTTGGAAATGGATCCAGTTTTAAAGGCCCACAGTTTGCCTCAAGCTGAGTGACCAAAAATCAAACAAAGAGAAAGAAAAAGAAGGAGGAAAAACATCTGCTTGATTGTAATACTTTCACCCTTAATTAAAATAAAGAAACATCACTCCTGTAACCAGAGCACTCAATCGTTTGCAGTACAGGCAATAAAAATAAAATGTATTTTACCATTTTTAAAAAAGTCTCTGTACTTTCGGAAAAACCAAACCGAAGTTACCATTGGAGAGAAATATTCCAAGTCTTAAAAATATTTATCATGCTGACACTCAGCTAGCATGGGGGCTCATGTCCTCTGTTTTAGAGTTGTCGGCTAATTTTGGACGCTGGCAAACTGCACAGAAATAGACGGTGTACTCTTGCTTCGACACTTCCTAAAAAAAGAACTGTTTGCACAGTTCAGGAATGGGGAAGGACAGGAGATGACTGGGAGGGCGTCATTTCAGACAGCTGATAAAAGCTGGCCTCGGTCTGTGCACTGAAGAATGTTCTACACATTTAAAACTAAAGGGTTTTTTTTTTTTTTAAGGAATGGTAAATAATCCACCGAAACTGTGTGATATACAGGGAACACTTGTCTTCTATGTCTTCTGGAGTTTTTGCTTTGACACAATTGAATTTACAACACAAGTTCAAATGTGTAGAGCACTTTCCTGGGTGGTCACGTTTGATGATCGAATCAACAACTTTAGGTCACAGGGCAGCATTATTCTTATATTCTAGGACAGAGAGATTCTCAAGAGGTCAAGGGAATCACCCATCGGACACAAACACCTCCCATCATCCCAGCCTGCTTCTTAGTCCCTAAAACAGTTCTTTCATTCGGAACATGTAACTTCACTTTGTCATTTTTTTCATCATTGTTTTTATTCATTTTTTTAGCGGGTTCTCTCTTCCTGAAATCAGATTACCTTGGTGATGATAATCTTGGGAATTAGTGCGGTTAGACTCAGAATAGTGCTACAGCTACCTCAGGCACTTGTAAAAATTAAGAGAGTGGAATTACCTGCAAGCAGAACACATTTCATGGTTCTGTGGCACTCATGTTTATTGAGTGTCCGGTGGGTGCCAGCCACGGAGTATTCAACATTTTGAATAAGACGTGATCTTTGGCGTAGAGGAGCTTTCGGGAGTGGAAAAAGGAAAGAGTATCCATCACTCTGTACCTTCTATGAAATCCTTTACTGGAGTGTGAACCCTTGGCGAGGAGGATCAGGATCTAAATTCACGCTGGTGCCTCTCAAAGCACCCAGCGTGGCCTGTGCTTTGAGCGTTAAGTGTGCAGTGGCTATGCTGGGTGAATAAATATTAGTGACTGAAGATGAGTTACGCTCAGGAAGCAATGCTAATAATGGACATTGCGACCCATAAAAATTCAATGAAAAATGCATGGTCTCTACGCCGCCTGCTTGAAGTCCCTTCAGTTGGGTTACGGAGGAACGTTATCTAAAAGAAGCATAGCGTATTCTGCCAACTTTATTTTCCTCAAGGGTTTCTTTATAAAAGGTATAAATTTGTGAAAATGTGAATAATTCAGAGAATTTTTTTAGCCATACAAACCAGGTAAAGATGAACAAATCATCATTATAAAAGCTCTAGTGTTTGCTGACTCGCCGATCTCAAAACCGGCGATTGGTTGGTGAGTCCTTGCCACCAGGCAATGCTTGGTGCTGTCAAATACAGTGGTTCTTTCTTTGTTTTGTTTTGATTTTTTTTTTTTAAGACTTGGAGCTACATGCTCCAACATCATCATCCGGTTTTTTAATAATTATTGACATAAAGTAATATCTGTAATTCTAACATAAACTTCTTAGTATATAGCCGTCTAAAGCATAATGATAATGAAATAAACATTTAAAGATACTTCTATTGTCATAAATGTTACAAAGGGAGACTAAAAGGAAGGATGCTTCTGAGCTGGGGTGCCCACGATTCCAGATGCTGTTGGGAAAGAGAGACTTCTTAGGCAGCCACTCGGTTCTTCAAGAAGGTGGTGTGTGTGATGCATTCATTCGGTAGTGTAGCGGACGGTGGCTTCAACTGGGGTTTTGCAGAAGGGATGGAAACTTTCTCCCCAAAGCCAGTTGCTCTTGTAATACAAGCTGAAGGTTTAATATTATGTCATTACTTAGGAAAGAACATCTCTATGGGCGCTAAACTTATAATCCTTATTTTGTTAATGACGTACAGTCTGTGGGAACCACCACTTCCCCAAGGTACCCGGGTACCATCACAGACAGTAAGTAGGAGCAGAGAGTTCTAGAAGCTGGGAGGGTCAAGGAACGTTCACAAAGGAGGTAGTCCTTTACATGAATTGATTGACAAAACGGGGACACAAAATGTTCAAGCTGAGACTCTCAACCAAGGTTAATGGGTCTTAACCGGGATTGCTGCATTAGCTTTAGGAAGTCCCTGAACCATCTGCATTTGTCCACCATGTTGTGTGTGCACAGGTAGATTGTTAGTTTTTCTACGTGAGGTGTTTATGTCTTTCGTGAGATTTTTAACAGGGTTATTTGACCCTAAGAAGATTATGTGCCACTGCTCCTAAGAATGATACCTTTAATCCCTCGGTCTCAAGTTGAGCCCTCCTCTGCCTTTAAAATACCCCGGTGCAAAGCCTCCGTCTCCTCCTCATGTTCATTGCTCCCCTTTCTTTCCAAGAATATATCTCTGATAGACAAAATACAGCAGCGTGGAAAAAGTTAGTTTGCAAATTCGTCTCTGGCCATTTGCTGTTAACATGCTCTAGAGCCATTCATTAATGGGTTTTCTTTAGCGCCATTTGAATTATCATAGCATCTGCCTGCAACAGTCCCAAATGCTGGGACATCGTAGGAAAAAGATGAAAAACAGCAACTTACTAGCGAAAGAATTGCATTTTGTGCTGTTTATGGGTCCTTCGTAAACCTCAGGTTACGGAAAAACATCCCCAAAGGAATCTGTTCCTAAATGATTCTTGGAAAGAGAACGTAGGAACTTTGTTTAACTGGAAAATGTATAAATGGTGGTTTGGGAATGTTTTTCTTCTTCTTTTTTTTTTCCCTGGATCTTGTATATTTTTGAATTTTAATGTTTTGAACTCAGTTACGTTCTACCACTAGAAAGCAAAGCCAAATATTTTGCATGTGTGTCAAGTTTCCTTTGAAAGTAACCATTGAAAGGTTTAATGGGAATTAATCAGAAATGTGATGAGTCAATTTTAAATTTCTAAACACCTGCATATACAGTGTCTTCGGTAATACCTATTATGCGATTAAACAAATTTTTAAAATTTACCTAAATAAGCTTAATCGTACTTATCTTCTTTTTCTCCTACAGAGAGACTGCCACCGAGTTAGCTGGAAGTCTACCAAGGTGAGCAAGCCGGCTTTGCTTACTCTGTAACTGGTTTCTGGTACGCGCAGAAAGTACGGCATTCTGTCCTCTGTAAGGGGTCTTCTCATCTTCTCTTCCTCGTGTCAGATTTTAAGACCTCGTATAGCACAATGCAAATGACAAAAATTATGCATGAGTCACATATATGTGATGTCACCAAGAAGTAATGAGGCTCACGTTCATAAGTGACTCAGAGAAATCATTCTCATTCCTTTGAAGTTATACAGTATATTTGGAGATTTATATATGAGCAATAGTTGCCACAGAAATCCTAAACATGTTGCTTCCTTTATTCATGGGAATTGGCAATTGAAAAACACAGTCAATTAGTTTTTTTTCCTTTAGTGTATTCATTAGTTTTATTACGTTCAGGGATTTTTTAGATTTATAAAAGAATCCTGAGCTTCCCCTAAAGAACTTGCATCTTAGTTTTGATGACATAAATGCATTTTAATTCTTGTAGTCATTTAAATAAATACGTAGTAATATTATACAGGAAAAGAAATCCATGTGTAATTGATCAATGTAGTTTATATGTTTTTGATGTTTTATGTCTATGTATAAAGTAAGGTATAATTAACAGACTATAAGTTCTAGATAACTAGCCATCAAGAAATGGCCGGATGCAGTGGTTCACGCCTGTAATCCTAGCACTCTGAGAGGCTGAAGCGGGAGGATCACTTGAGCTCAGGAGTTCGAGACCAGCCTGAGCAAGAGCGAGACTCTGTCTCTACTAAAAATAGAAAAAATTAGCCAAGTGCGGTGGCACATGCCTGTAGTCCCAGCTACTCGGGAGGCTGAGGCAGAAGGATAGCTTAAGCCCAGGAGTTTGAGGTCGCAGTGAGCTAGGCTGACGCCACGGCACTCTAGCCCTGGCAACAGAGAGAGACTCTGTCTCAAAAAAAAAGAGAATGATTACCACTATTTAAGGGAAGGACAGGAAGGAGGGAGGAGGGACATTTTAAGAGGTACCATACTGGGCATGGCATATCTAGAATCTACCCTTAGCGCCTATGATCATGCCTTGGTCTCTGAGGGTGCTCAGTAACCGTTTTTGAATCAATTAATATGTCATAGGGTGTTGCCTGGAAACTGCTAGAAATCAAGCGAATAGGAAGAACAGGAAGGAGAAGGGTGAGAGAATGTGATCTCCGTGAATAGCACCAGGGAGTGGGGAGAGTGCAAATCGTTGCCATCTGCTCCGGGAGATAAGCACATTTGGTTGCTTTTTTTATGTAAAGAAAATCTTTGCTTATAGGATCATGATTCATTTTGCCAAAAAACTGTTTACTGTGATCCAAATATTTAAATTACTGTAAGTCTTTACGTTTTGGATAACGTCCTAAAGAGACATTTCAGCCGTGCGCCCGTTTACAGGGTTAACACCGTACGTGTGTGTTCTGGTGTCCGCGTATCCCCGGCTGAGTTTGTTTGTCCTTGTCCCTCCACTTGGGAAAAAGTGCCCCCCTCGAAGACCTGAGGATGCCATCATTTGCCGGGGAAGAGAGGGTTGTGTGTCCGCCCACGTTTGTGGTGGAGAAGTTAATCCTGAAATAATGGAACGAGAAATGACTTTCAAGCTTTTACAGAGCAGCTCGGGAGCAGAGCACCCCTGCACGGTGGGAAGAGACTCGCACCATGCTGTAATCACACAGATGAAAATGACTTAGAGGTCCGGGAAATCGGAAGCAGCACCCTGAGTTCTATTAAGTGGTGCTGTCTTGCGAATCCCAAGCAGCAACTCACTTGTTCCCCAGGGAGGATCTGCTCTGGCGGGGTCAGCACTTGAGGCAAAGCCTGCTCCCTTCTTGAGTTTGGTGGGTGGTATTTTGGAAACGAGCCTTCTTCTTTTTTCCCCCATAAACTTAGTTATTCTAATGTTGAATCATGTTGCAAACAAACAACGCACCGACAGTCCCATTCCAACTGCCATTCGCCGTCATTGTGTAGCAAACAGGGTGTGAGAAATGATACGTCAGTTATTTCTCAATTGTGCTTCTAATGTAGTAGCCTCAGGGATTCCCTGGACTTTCCTGGGGGCCATTTGGGACGTATCTGCTGACAGGTGTTTCCCTTCCTCACATTAACATAACATAATGCGATTGTCTGATGACGAATTCCTCCCTGGGTGTCGGGAATATTTCCTTTGCGAGCGCGTGTTTGTGCAGCCTTGTAGAATTCCATCAGTGGTTTAAGCTTTCGGCCTTTTTTCCAGATTTCTTCAGCCTGTCATCTCTGGGAAAGTGCAAATGAGCCCTGAAATACCCCGGTGCCATGGAGAACAAGGCACCTGTGGTTATTTTGTTTGTCGGCTAATGATTAGTGGAACATGACACTTGGAGTTCTTTATCCTTTTAGTCATAAAAGCGTGCTCATGCTGTGACATCTAGGAAAAACGGAAAAATGGCGATTCAGGCAACTCTGAACTGGTGATATGTGGCCCAGAAGGAAGACGGTGGCATTTCAGAAGAGTTTTATGGTTTGGTTTTCATTGGCTTTGACTGTCTTGAAATTTTCCCAAAGGCCGTTTACGACGGTTGCGTGAAGGTGGAGTATTTCCACTTTCCCTGCCGTACGTGGCATTAGTTTAAAGCAGCCGGCCACTGGTTGATAGTATTCTGTGAAAATGTGCAAATCGCGCAGCAGCGGATGGGGTCTGGGTAGTGAAAGTGGTTTAAGTTGAAATGAGACACACTCACAAGGTGCGTGAACAGGCACCAGGTGTGTTTGTCATTACTAATGATAATAACCTAAGTGTATTTCTGAATTCTTGCCATGGCTGAAATTAAAGCTTGGTAATAATAGGTCACCAGAAAAAAATTGGAGTATATAAGCAACATGCACTAAGCATTTATAATTACGTTATAAATATGAAAGCCAGTGATCATGTCGGGATTAAAACAAATATTTAAACTGGCTACATGTACTACTCATGCTGACCTCTTTATCTTGAAGCGTCTCGGAGATGGTGTGTATGGTTCCATTGTTAGAACTGCGAAAATGATCATTTTCGGCCGGGCGCGGTGGCTCACGCCTGCAATCCTAGCACTCTGGGAGGCCGAGGCGGGCGGATTGCTCAAGGTCAGGAGTTCGAAACCAGCCTGAGCAAGAGCGAGACCGCGTCTCTACTAATAATAGAAAGAAATTAATTGGCCAACTAAAAAATATATACAAAAAATTAGCCGGGCATGGTGGCACATGCCTGTAGTCCCAGCTACTCGGGAGGCTGAGGCAGAAGGATCGCTTGAGCCCAGGAGTTTGAGGTTGCTGTGAGCTAGGCTGACGCCACGGCACTCACTCTAGCCCGGGCAACAGGGTGAGACTCTGTCTCAAAAAAGAAAAGAAAAGAAAAGAAAATGATCATTTTTGATCTTGCGTATGACTTCTTGCTTTTATTTTTGCTGGTTGCCAAGGACGATTTAGCAATCTGAACATTGTTTTACCCCATTACAATCATGTTTGTCAAGATTTGATTTTTATGGTGAAGGGCATTGTGTTTAGGTGAGATGTGTTTTAATTAAGTCACAATGAAACCCCAATTATTCCGATGGAATGGAGGCACTGAATGAATGGTAATAAGCTGGAGTGTTAGTATAAATGGTGCCTACAAAGAGATAAAATTTTATGTTGGATAGCAGAGCAAAGATATAAACAAGGTTTATATGAACAGAGGTTTTATTGTAATCATGCACTATTAGCTGCTGTTTTTGAAAAAGAGCATTTTAATTCCTTGTTAACACAGTCCACTGTTACTCAACATAAATTAAACAGTTTGGAAAATACAGGGATATAACAGACCTCAATAGAAGTATCTTAAGTATTACTGCAGCGATGCACACGCTGGTTCCTATATACAACATCCAGAAGTCAGGACGCTCCTTGAGAACCATGAGGTATTGATAAATGAAGGTTAGAATAATTAAATACATAAATCAGACGTCATCTTCTACTAGAGTTTAGCAAAAGCCAGTGGAAGCAGGGGCCAAAGGTTAAAGGTATGTAAGAAAAACTGAGACTTCTCCCTTGTATTTTAATCCAATAACTTGATCCTTTTTTTCAAGAAAGTAATGGAACCCCCAGAGCCTAGACCCGCAGTATATACACCATAGGATCATTGAGAGCCTCTGCCAAGAAGACAGAACTGCCTGGTTTGTGTGACTATCAGAGCTAAGTCATTCGATTGCAGTTGTACATGTGGAATTTTGGTATTAAACTGGGGATCTGTGCTATCTGAAATTGGAACTGAACAGATTCCATTTAGTGGAAGGGTCTCATTGTCTGTGTTTCTGAGTCACGGATATGACCCATCAGGAGCAACAGGTGGAAAAGGTGAGACAAAATGAATTGGGATGAGCTCTGGCAGCCCAGCTTCCTACCTGTGGCTCTAGAAGGGTTTAAAGTCAGACCTTCAGGTCCCTGTAGAGAGCTTTGGTAGATAACAGAAGCTCCTATTTCTCCTTGTCCACAGTACAAATGCCATCTTCTGAAAGGCTTTTAGAAATCAGAAAATAGACCAGGCGCGGTGGCTCACGCCTGTAATCCTAGCACTCGGGAAGGCTGAGGTGGGAGGATCACTTGAGATCAGGAGTTCAAGACCAGCCTGAGCAAGAGCAAGACCCCGTCTCTACTAAAAATAGAAAAATTAGCCAGACATGATGTGCACCTGTAGTCTCAGCTACTCAGGAGGCTGAGGCAAGAGGATCACTTGAGCCCAGGAATCTGAGGTTGTGGTGAGCTAGGTTGATGCCGTGGCGCTCTAGCCTGTGCAACAGAGCAAGATTCTGTCTCAAAAAAAATAATTAGAAAATAAACATGCTGGTACTTCCAGTCCAACTTCTTACTAAGTGATCCAGAGCCGATGGCCATTTCATGATTCTTTGTAATCCCTAGGAAACAATAACTGCCCTAACCCTCCCAGGACCTGCACCTGGTGCTATTCAGTATTGACCGAATTCACCATCTATTCGCTAGGTCAACAAAGGTACGTTGAGCCCTAGGCACATGTGCCAGGTGCGGTAGTAGGCTCTGTGGGAGCAAACAGAGCACCATCTCTTCCCTGAAGTAGTGTAGTGAAGAAGGTACCGATAATCCCAGTGGTAGAGGGAAGTGTTTAATGCCATAGAAGAAGCAGAAAAACATCTGAGCTAACGAAAGGCACTAAGAGATTTCCACCCCAAGATGAGCTACTTCTGGCTGGAGGAAGCAGGGACAGCACCCTGAGCTGACCCTCTGAGCAGGGCTGGAGTGGGTGGGTCAGGTGTGAGCATGTGGCAGTGGATACCCCATGGCATCCAGAGGCCTTGCAATCCCCAGAACCCACCTCTTTTCAGATTCACCGCTTAGCTCACAGTGAAAAGCCCACGGGCCTGAGTGATGGTTTGCACACCTTACACAGCCCAGTTTTTTACGTCCAGCACCCAGCCATCCTGCACCCTGACCGTGACGTCACGGCTGCACTTACTGAAATGCATTCACTCTTTCCTTCCCCCGGCCCCGGCCCCCACCTCCTAACCAGCCAACGTGCAATAGCTGTGATCGTGGGTCATTCAAAGACAGTTTCATGCTGATCACTTTTACCAAGACTGGGGGTCATGTTCTTATCGAAAGAGGCCACCATATTGCATCACAAGCTGCGGCTCAGTGACGTGGTTGGGTGCCTGTGCTCTAGAACCAAACTCCAGCCCGCGTTCAAATCCCAGTCTTGTCACTTACCTAGTTCTGGGACCTTGTGTTGGTTCCGTCACCTCTCAGTGCCTCATTTTCTTCACCTGTAAAAGAGGGTGAGGATAGGACTGATCATCTTGAGAATCAAGTGAAGTGATACGTGTAAACTACTTAAACAGTGTGTACTCCGTTGTTATAAGAAAATTCAAGTTGCGTGTTCGTTGAAATTTGAGGTAGAGCATGCGGAAATACCAAGCCATCGGCCACAGAAACCTCTAATTTAGATTTTAATTATTCACTGCTAGATGACTGCCTTGCTAGGAACGATGATTGATGATTAAAACAAGATAACCAAAGCATTAAATGTAAAATTCCCTTGACCTTGCTGGAACACGTGAAAACGAGGATGACCCAAAGAAAGTCTGTATGCAGATACCACCCATGGGGACTGGGGTTTTCATTCATTCTCCAAATCACCTAAATCAAAACAATTTCATTCTTTATATATGTGTGTAGTGACTGAATTAAATTACACTTGTTTTATAATATAGTGCTCTGATGTGTAACAGACTATCAAAGGAATGATCTTTACAAGGAAAAACTTTAGAATATTAAGTTACTCACTGCATGACCTATTTAGGCGGCTCAGATTCTTCGTGTTGTAGACTGCATAATTAAATTTTAAATGGAACATGATAAAGAAATTATACTGGTGATCTCCAGAGATTTCGATACCCTATTTGGCTCTTTATAAGAGTAGAGCAAAGACATACTTTAAAATTTAATAAAGGCCTGCCCTAATTTTTTTTCTCCTTTTAGATTCTCCTTATCTACTCCATAATTCAGAGCTGTGTGATAGGATCCACAAATGCTACCTGAAATAAATGATCAAAATAATAATTCTTAGAAGCACAATTTATCCCAATTTGAGAATTCTATTACTTGTGCAAGAGGGCCTTTGTGTAGCAGTGGAACCCCTTTAAGATAAAAACCTGCCATTTCCTGAGTTTGTCACCGTAGAGAATTAGAGCTTTATTCATTCTGTCTGTGGAAGCATTCAGAGCTTCACAGTTTACAGAGCAAAGGGGCAGAAAATGGTTTCCATGTAAGGTATCATTTTGCAATTAGAATTCCTTATTTGCCATGTAAAAGTTGCACTTCTTGAGAGGATTAAAGGGAAAATACACACACACATAACACACACACACACACAAAACCAGAGCCAATGAGAAACAAAGGAGACTGCCTGGCTTGAGCATCCTAAGAGCCATTGTAGCCCCTTGGGTAAATAATTTGGTTTCATAACCTTTTGTCATTGATTTTCTTTTGTATTTAAAGGGATACTGCCAAGATAAAATTATATGTTAAATACAGTTTTCTCATATTTACTTAATAACCTTTTGCAGTATGAAAAAGCACACCCATGTTAAAGGTGAAAAGCCTTCTTGTCCCCTGGAGGGTTTCAGATTTTGCTGTCTGCAGAGCTTTGACCAAAAAAAAAAAAAAAACACCAGGTGGGAGAGTTTCTTTCCCCCAGCCCGGGTTGGTTTGTATTTTATACCTTCTTAAACACTGAGCTCTACTGATGTTTGGAATTGTCAAGCTACCAAGAGCACATAAATTAATAAAATGTATTCTCACGTAGACACGGATAGTTTTAAACCTTGTAAACCCTTCTTTTCAGATTAGGTTTTGTAAATGTTTCTATTACGTATTTTCCTTTCCCTTCTTTCTGGCAAATACACAGTTTTCCTTTTGGGCCCAAACCGCTCAAGCAGCCTGTGTTGTTTTCATTTTTCAAATAAGCAACGTTAAACTCGCAAAACGCTACATAGGACCAAGCTGAGGCAGCGACACAAGCCAGCAGAGAAAACAAATTCACCGTTGAGCCTGACCGTTCATCCTTAAACCTCTCTGCTCGCCGCGCTTTGAGGGCATGTAACTTTAAGGAGTAGTGCTGAGCTACAGAAAGGATCCCAAAGAGAAACTCGGGTTGGGGACATGATTACCCGGTGAATAAGCGGAAATTCCACCCTCCCAGCACAGTACAGCATTTGCGACCCTCCCTCACTCAGACCCAGACGGACCGGTGGCGCTCTGGCTGGCGTCTACAACAGTGACACCTGGTGGCTCCTAGTGCCCCGTAGGGCCCCAAGACGCCCTTCCAAAGTAAAGGAAATTCGGATCAGGCTTACGATGAAATGGTTTCTGTAGATGGTTTGCAGTTTGTTTAAAGTATTTAATTAATAATGAAGATGCTTATGAACATAATAAGGAAACATTAAAATGAATCTGCTGACATTAGCAATGTTATTACTAGGGACATCACGGTTTCACCCAATGAGGAAGGAAATATATGAGGTCCCACAGTGGGGTACAAGGTACAGTGACCCCTGCCTTTAAGAACCTAAAGATTCTACTAAAAAAAAAAATAGAACTCAGAGAGACAGAGAATAGCGTGGTAGTCTCCAAGGGCTGGAGGCGGTAGTATGATAGGGAATGAGGTAAGGTCGGTCAGAGGGTATGGAGTTTCAGTTCAGTAGGAGGAACAACTTGGAGAGGTCTCCCATATACCGTCAGGACTAGCATTAATATGCATGTATTGTTTACTGGAAAATTGCTAAGAGAGTAGATGTTAAATGTTCTCATCGCCACAAAAGATCAGCATGTGAGGTGTTGGATATGTTAATTTACTTCATTTAATCATTCCACGGCTACACATAGATCAAAATGTCACATTGTATCCCGTAAATAGGTACGATTTTTACTTTGTCAATTAAAAATGAAATATATAAAAGGACTAAAAGGTCCTAAGTGTAGAAATCTGGATTATAGTAGGAGAAAGTATGTTCTTTCTTAGCACAAATCCTGTCCCATGATACATTGAGCCCCATATAAACAGATCAGACAGTTCAGTGCGGAGAAGAGAGAACATGCTTTGCGTGGCAGTTAGGAAAACATCACACGGGAGGGCATCTGCCCTCTGGGAACAGAAAAGGCAGCTCCAAAAAACAAGGGATGCGGAGTGTCCCGAGATGGAGATTTCAGCCAGCTGGTTTCGCCCCGACGGTTGGTTGAGAGAATAATGAAATGTGGAAATAGAAAACTAGGTAGAGGCCATACGGCAAAGCTTGAGTATGATAGAAGCGTTTTACTTTTTTTTAATGGACACAATATTTGCACACATTTTTGGGATACAGTGTGATGTGTGGATACACACACATTGTGCAAAATCAGATCAGGGTATATATTAATAGCATGTCCCTCACATCAGACAGTCATCATTTCTTTGTGGGGAGAACATTTAAAGTCTTCTCTCCTCGCTATTTTGAAATACACAGTGTGATATTGTAGCCATAGTCGCCCTAGTGTACAGTGGAACGCCAGAATTTATTCCTCATAACCAACTGTGACTTTGTAGCCATTGACCAGTCGGTCCCTACGTCTCCCTCTCCCGCTTTTCTTCCCGGTCCCTGGTAACCACCCTTCTCCTCTCTACTTCCGTGCGACCAACTTCCTTAGATGCCCCGTCCGAGCGAGATGGTGCAGCCTTGGTCTTGCTATGCCTGGTTTATTTCACTTATCCCTTTCTCCGCATCAGCAGCGGCATTTGTTATTTTTTTGTCTTTTTTAATAATGGCCAGTTTAGTTGGGGTGAGCTGTCTCGCCATAGTTCTGATTTGTGTTTCCTTGATGATTGGCATTTTGCTTTTGATTGTCTTTGTGTTCAGGAAGCCATTCGGGGCATTTGAGCAAGGTAAAAATGTGATTCAAAGAGCACATTGGCAAGATTAATCTGGTGGTGTCCTGCAAAATCTGTCATGGTGGGAAGAGCCACAGGCCTGTAAATTCCTTGAGGACTGGACTCGAATCCACTCTGCTCACCTTGCTATCCTCAGCACCTAGCACAGTGCCGTTTGCACACAGTAGGTGCTCAACTAATGAGCTAATGAGTAAATGGGAGATAAGGATTTTTTTGTACATGGTTCAAGTGAGGATTATAAATGCCACAACTAGACTGGTCATTGCAGAAATCAAAAAGAAACACTCAATTACAGAAAACATTGGGAAAAACAAATCATTGTTACTTCAAACCCAAGCGATGAAGGAGAGCAGTTGGGAAGTGTCACAGCATCATAACAAAAACCACGCGGGTCTCGGGGAAGAGCCGCTGGAAACGCAGGGCTGGAAGGAGGGTTGTTTTGTACTGAGTTTGAGACAAAGGTCAGAGGATGGGGCGGAGAGCCGTTCTCGGCGTGGGACGGGAGGCTTGGACATTTCTGATAAAGCGTCTTGGGCGCTGTTTGCCCGGAGATTTAGTTGAGGCCGTTTTGTACACACACACACGGGTTTTGCAGTGGTCTCTTCCTGGTGACATTCCTTGCCAAGTTAGACAAGATGCAAATTTGATAGAGATTCCTCGGGGACACACGATGTTCCTGCAAGATAAATGCAATACCCAGAAGGATTCTAATTCATTCTGGCAATTTCTGAATAGGAAAAAAAAAAAAGCCTTCTCTGGGGTGACTTCCTCACAGACTGTGCTTGTCCCTGGACTGCCCACCTCAGCTGCCATCGCTTTCCTGACACCCACCGTGGAAATTCGGTACCTGACGCCCTTAGGGGAGATCTGTTGGCAAAAGAATTGTGTGCTCTGCTTGTTCTCATTTGGCCTCTCTCGTCTTGGCCGGGTGTTTCTTGGCTCATTTCATCATGTCTGAGGTTTCAACTTTTCTGTGTTCTCACCCTGAAGCCCTGGCAGTTGACGGCCTTGAGTTGAGAAAGTCCTGTCCAAGTTCAACTTCCATGATGCAAGAGTCTCTTTAACCAGGGTGACTTGAAACCCAAGGTTAGTGTGACATTTTAGCTATTCGTTTTGCCACCTTGCTCCAGTATTGCCTAAGTGGGATAAATTAAAATTTCCTGTGAAAGAGCAGAGGTTATTTTGGGGGTGCTCTGGGACAACATTAGGTATAATAGGTAAGGGAAAGTAGATCATAAAGTGGCTGCCTGGTAGCTGACATGGCGTATCATCCCAGGGGCTGCTGAGCCATGGGGATTTGAGATACAGGGATGCTTGTGTCCACTCAAACATCACACAGGGATGCTTGCGAGGTTGCAAAAGACTTACTCCTCTTCCTAGCAATAGTAAAGGATGACTGTACTTCATAATTGGGACACGAAGCCCTGCAAAAGGAACAAAGCCCTGGAGAGCAAGGTGGAATCACAGTGGTTGTCAGGAATTCTCATAACCCAGGGATTCTGCAAAGTTTTCTTACACGCTTCACTCTTTTCCTCTTCCGCTCTCTTCCTGCACCCTCTGCCTTCTCCGGTACACACGTGCCTTGTAGTTGGCTTTTTGAAGTAGAAAGAAGCAATGAGACCATCAGAGGGGAAAAAAAGGTAAAGAAATGCTTGTTGTCAGTGGAGCACTAATCACATTTTAACAAAAAGATTGTCCCTGAGAAGATCACAAATTAATACGCGTGAGATCTGTGCAAATAGTCTCAAGTTACGTGACTGTTCTCCCTGCAATATACGCTCAGGCTATTATTTTTTATGTCTAGAATTATAGAATCTTAGAGCTAGTTAGAACTTGTGTCATCTCCCTGTTCTACAGATGAGTAGACTGAAAATCAGAGAGTCTGACGCAGGACATCGTTATTGACGACCACACTACTTGTGCTCACCGGACAAGCCGGTATTTGCTTGGTGTGGCTGGAACCCCAGTTATCATTTCAGCGTCTGTTCTTGGGGTGATAGAGCCAGGAGCCTTTTTACCTGCTTTCTAACCTTTCTGCCCTCCATTCTTTGGTAACTCATTTCTCCCGCCCCTGGGGATAAAAACCTCATTTCTGCTATTTTGCACCATAGCCTTGCTCTATCGGAGTGAAAGCAAAGTACTGAAACAAGCGTGGATGGTAGTTACCTGTATCTGCTGTGGAACAGTGGTTCTCGAATTTTGATGTCCATGTAAGTCACCTGAGGACTTTGCTTAAATGCATATTCTGGCTGAGTTCTTCTGGGGTGAAATCTGAAATTCTGCATTTCTAACAAGCTTCCGTGGGGTTCCAGCAATTCTGGCCCTCCGACCATCCTATGAGTAGCCAAGAAATACAGAACCACCAGTTACATCTTGTTTGAAGGAAGTAGCAGTCCCTTTCCCAGGCCCACATCAAGACCTTTATGATTCTACCTTCTATCTGATTGACTTGTTTTTATTTACTTTTCGAGACAATGCTACAAAGCATTTTGGAACCTGCCACTGCAGGAGTAATTTCTTTTCAAACTCTGAGTTACTATTAATATAAAAACCACTGGAGAATCCTGTAGATTGGAAAGAGCTGTATAAAGACAATATCATGTTATGGAGCCCATGTGAGTTCAGAATATAATATCAATCAATATTTGACTTTCAATTCTGAATTTATGATGAGGAGCTAGAATTAAGAGAGCAACCAGATGTTTTTATATTAGAAAGTTTTTAGGTCACAAATGTGAAGTATTATTTGTGTCAAGTAATTGAGTTCCAAGATAATCTCATTCCATAGCAGTGACTGTGGGCAGTACGAGTCTACAACATACATATAAGTGGCATGACAAGTAGGAACATATGTATATGGAGAGAGAGAAAGCCTGTGAATTGACTGTAGTTTTGAGGGCGATTCCTGGAAACTGACATATATTGACTGCACAGGTGTTAAAATTGTCTTTGTTTTATTTATTCCATATGAAACTGGAAAGTATTATAGAAGCAATATTATTTCTCTACTTTTACCTCCATTTACATTCATTCTATCGTCTCTACTAACGTACACTGAGGTGTCTTGGATATAGCAATCTAATTTGGAATGACTCAAGAGAGACAGGGAGAGAGAAGTAATGCTGAATATTCAGAATTCAATAATAAAAAATAATCACTTTAGTGAAAAGCCAGCTGTTCTTTGTTTTCTAATAGGCATGTGATGTTGATGAAAAATAGCATTCCGGTGAAGTTTACCGAGTAGGATTGGTTTGATTCAAGGAATTATACTATTTTGCAGAGTAGGAAATGTTATTTACGTTGAACAAAAAGCCCAACAGTACCGCGGGTCCAAAGACCCACATACCAAAGGATTATCTTTAAATTTGGAGAATGAAAAATGCTAGTGCGTTATATTTAAGGCACCGCATGATCATTCTTTCAGAGAGTATGCCTGTGTTTTCTGTGTCCTTCAAATTTCATTCGAACGAACGCTTTTTGGATTTTGGTGATGCTTAGGGATATGTTAAAATACTACTGCAAACAGACCAGGCAACTTAGCTTTGGATCATTCTCAACTGAATTATTTGAGCATCCTGCTGTTTGAATTACTTGGGGGGAAAAATAGGAGTTTCGTGATAATTCAGAGATCTTTTTCTGGTGTCTCCCCAATGAGTCTGTAGGGTCAATGAACTCCCCCAAAGATGACCTTAAGACAAGGATTTGAGACTAAGGACACGAGGGCGGGGAGAGGTGAGACAGGAGGAGGGAGCCAGCAAAGCGGCCCACTGGGGGCTGTGAAGCAGTGACCCCCCCAAGGGGCCAGGAAGCTGCCATATTTATCCATCTGCCCGGGCTAGTTGAAGTCACTCCAAGGTTATCTGCTCTCGGTGACCCGTGTCCTTCCCTGGCCTTGGCCAAGCACTCTCGGGGCAGGAAGAGGCAGGAATCCACGGGCCGGTTAGGGAAGGGCCGGCAGGTGGCCCTGCACCGGCAGTGCTGCCTGACCCACGTCGCTACAGTTGTATTCCCAACCCCTGCTGCAGTGCCCTGCCCCTAGCAGATGCTTCCTAAGTATTTGTCCAGTGAAGAAAGGGAGGGAGGAAGGGAGAAGAATGAATGACTCAAAGAGAATTGGAAAAGCCAGCGTTGGAACACGTCAGGCAGCAATACAGATAGATCAGTGATTAAAGATAGTTTTTGAAAATAGCATTCTACTTCTGATTTAGGTCCCCAGGCTAATATCTAAATTTTACACTTGCCATATTTAGTATGTGTGAGATGATGGGGAAAGAAAAGGAAGTGTAGGCATGAGAGAGAGAGAGAGAGAGAGAGAGAGAGAGAGAGAGAGAGAGAGCTCATAGCTCTGTGTGCCAACAACCTTAACTCTAAAGGATGGCACTTAGGGGACTCAGACTTTTAACTTCAATAGTTACATGACACCCACTTAAGTATTTTTACAAGATTAATAGTATGTTTATCTATGATTTTTCAGAATATATGAGTTCCCAGTGATCTAGGCAGTTCACGGTTCTCAATGAATCATTGCAGAGCTGTGTGGATTATCCGTGCTGAGGCCCAGAGCAGCGAACAGGAAAGCTAACTTGCTCCTTCGTCACGGGGGTGGGGAAGGAGTGGGGCGGACAGGGGAATGCAGGGAAGTGCGGGTTTGACGTAAGGGCAGACGATGTCCAGCATCCAGACAAAAATGAAAAAATTGCTTCCGTCACTTGCACGTTTGCAGATATTAACACATTCAGTAAAACAGAAATGGGTTTGTTTATATCCTACTAACATATTTGAATCAAGTGTCCAAAATTCAGTAGCTCATACAGACATCTTAAATACATAGCACTTAACATAGAAACATCTAGAAATAGCACATGATCGGTTTCATTTATTATTCTGATAGTTCTTATTATGTAGATAGCTAGTTATAACCTGAGAGTGTGTCTCTTTGGCCAGGCATGGATCTGAGTGTGTTCACAGGTGTAGTTCGTGTGTGTGGCGGGGTGAGGGGGGTGGGAAGGGTTGCGGAGAGGGATTCCTTCCAAAAATATGTATTTTTTGGCTTATTTGCTGGTTTTGATCGTCTGTAACTTTTGTAGCCGTCGTGATTGCTGCAGGACTCCATGAATTGCCCTGCAGTGCTAATATAAAACCTCAGAAGGCCCCTTCTCCACTGAACATCCCTCTTTAGTTATGACAACTGTATCAACCTTGTAACTCATAGTCAGGGCGCTCTTTTCTCCTCTTTGCTGGGTCCTGAGTTGTTCTAGAGAAATGACATCAGGGCAGAAGGGACACACAGAAAAGCAGCGTTGAGCATGTAGAGTTTGAAAGTACCGGGAAAGGGTTAATGAGTTAGAAATACTTACTCCTTGCCAGATACAAGAGCAGAAGGAGCTTGCCAGTGATATTTTTTTTTTTTTCCTGGAGGAGTGGAGAAATGTGCTAAGGAGACACCGGGGCCAACTTGGACCCAGAGTACTGAAGCGCTTTCCCACCCCCGGGGCCTGATGTCGTCTCTCTAGCTAGGCCTCCCGTGACCCTGGAACTGGGTGGCAGGCCAGCCATGGAGGGTGTGGGAATTCAATCCATAAACACGTGGTTTCTTCTAGCAGGGCCCCTAGCTCCTCTTGACAATTCCCTCATACTGATTTATTGATTTAATTTTTGCTTGGCAGTGGTGGTAGTTACAAAGTAAATTTACCCCAGGAAAACAGGATATCTGGGGAATTCATTAATGCTAACACTGCACTTGGATGCTAGACCCACTTTCCATCTGCCCAAATCAGCCACAGAAGACAACAACCAAGTGACACTGAGCAAGGAACAATGACTTGTCTCTTCCATTTCCTCCGTCGGGCAGGGGTAGAAGGACGTGAGTGTTACTGTCCTCTTAATCATTAACCTTGGAAGTCAAAAAAGTCAATAACCTGCATTAACACCGCGTTGCTCATCGCGCTTGAGTTCTGGCAATGTGGTTTGGTTTTCTTTCTTCAATTTAGGCCTTGGGGCAGGGGGGCGGGAATTATGTTGGATATGTTTCTCTTCTACTCTTGAATCAAGCAAAAGTGTTGGCTTAGATGTCGTATCGGTTCTCTGTTTCTCTACAAAAAATTATCCCAAAATTTAGCTGCTTGAAGCAATACACAATTTGTTATCTCAGTTTCCCTGGGTCAGGAAACTGGGCATGGCTTAGCCGGGGACCTGCGCTTCAAGGTCTCTCTCAATACGGCAGACACAGTTTTGGCGGGGGCTGCAGTCTCATATGAAGACCTGACCGTGGAAGGATCTGTCTTTGGGCTCACATGTACGGTTGTTGGAAGGATTCAGTTCCATGTGGGTTGTTGAACTGAGTGCCTTAGCTCCTGGCTTTCTGTTGTCTGGGGTCTCCCTCGTGTTCTTATAACCTAACCTCATGACATCCCTTCACTGTTATTGTGTTCTCTTCATTATAAATGCATCATGAAGTCCAGCCCAGACTCAGAGGAGGGATTATCCAAGGACATGAATACCAGGAGGTAGAGATCACTGGGGATCCCTTGAAATCACACAGATGTGATTTCAAATTGTGATATGATGGAGAGCTGCCTTCAAGTGTCTAGCAGGGAGTATACAGTAGGTGTTCACTCATTCATTAGTTTCTTTCTTCTACAGACATTAAAAGCCAAGCATTGTTCTAGATACCAAGGACACAAGACAATAAGATACGGTTGCCCTCTGCAGTATGTTTGTAAGGTACTCAACATGTCATGAAATAATTTACAAATGCTGGGAGTGGTTCTCTGGCCATCCTCAGTTAACAATGATGTTTTGTGCTACGGTCTACTCGCGCCCTCATAAATCAAGGTAATTACTTGGCAGTCTGGCTACGCCTTGTAAGGCAAAAGAGCTGCTCATGTCTTGTGTCAACTGGTGACCTGGCAGGGGGCGGAAAAGGTGTCTTACCCTGCCTCCCACTGTGCCCAGTCAGCTCTGGGTCTCCAGGAAGAAGTGTGGTCAGGATGGCCAAAGGCATTTCCTCCCAACTGTGCATCTAAAGATGGGGTTTTGTAGAGCAGGTAGGGGACTGGCTAGAAAAGGCGCGTAAGCCTGTCTGAGACAGTGTGTTGGGTTTTGACATTTGAGAGCGAGCACGTGCGCTTCTAGTGGATTGAAAACCTTCCTTTGCCTTCTCTGATCCGACACACAGCAAGGCGGGCAAGGCTGTCCGGGTCTGCCTGCTACGCGCACTGCACATTCTAAAGGTGCCCCGTGCGATGGAAGCCACCCCCGTCTCCTCCACCACGGGCACTATCCTTCCAGCTTACCAACCTTCAGTGCAACAGCTCCTAACAGGCTGAGACTTTAAAAGATGTTCTCACCAGAAGAGAAGCTCAAAGTTGCAAGGAAAAGTAACGTCAGTGCCCCCTAAAAGTGAGAATGGACAAAACGTGCATAGTGTAGCTGGAGTGTCGTAGCAGTTAAGAGCACAGTCTCTGCGGCGAGACTGCTCAGGTTGGAACCCCGACGGCACCAGGTGCTAGCTGGATAAACTCGGACAAGTGCAGAGGTTTACTGATCCCCCTACCCCTCACCTCTACATGCAGACAGTAAAGGTACTTACCCTAGAAGTATTATTAAATAAATTAGTATTTGCAAGATATTATACTTAGAATAGTGCCTGGCCATAATTAGCACCATATAAGTGTTTATTAAATTTAAAAAAACATGTAAAACTTCACCTCTTTAGGAAAAGAAACATCAGGCACACAGACCCATCAGTAACCTCGCACGGCCCGGGAACCCACGGGCGACCTCGTGATTATTTGATTTCCAACAGTCTGTTCCTGGGCAGCAGACACCATTTGTGGTGCTAAGGGGCTAAGTTTTGCCACATATGGTAAATTTTTACACTCACTGTTTCTTTGGGAGGAATACATCCAAAGAGGAGAAAAAAGGATCTTTCCCAAAGGACACTTGAATAAACCTGAATAAATGAAAGTTCTGCAGCTGATTTAACCCTCTGGATAGAGCGACACAAACTCTGCACCATTAGTGAGTATCGCGTGCACTCCTGCGGGGAGCAAATTCCCCAGGTTGGCCGTCTTAATGCCTCCTTTCCCCCGTTATATGCAATTCCATCTTCCTGGGGCCGGTATAAATCTCTCTTCGCCTGTATTATCTTCCCATTATGAGCGAGCGGCCATAATGACAGCCACCTGTTTTAATGACAGAGCCAGGATGGCATCATTTTCAGCAGCGTGCTGTTAATCTGAGTAACCTTTCCCTTCAGGAATGCCGTGCCCACCCTGTCGCAGTCCCATGCCAGTTGCAGAGCACCTGTTCCTCCCCAGTTTGAAAAGGTGAATTCCTCCCCAAGGGGGCTTCCCTGCCTCTACCCCAATCCCCTCGCTGCAAGACCAGTATCAGCGGGGGGAGAAAGCGGAAGACAGAAACACAGCTTCGGAATGAACGTGAACGCACTGGAACAGCCCAGTCGGAAATCTGTCGGCATCATGAACTGCCACCGTCCCTGGGCTTCTGTCCTGGAGCAGCTGCCGATGGGCCCTTGCTGTCAACTCCACCAGGATGTTAGGCATACGGGACTAGCAGTGCCATGGGTCTGTCTAATGCCAGGGACTGCCACCAACGCTGTGTGCCACTTGGATATGCACAGGGAGGGGCTCCCAGAGCTCTGGCCGTCTCCAACTGGCCCCAGTGACATCCCCAGGCTCCGAGATGCTGCCTGGAGACAGCTGAGTGTGGATTTTGCCAGCATCAAAGCCGTGCTGGCGAGACTACCCCAGTCAGGCCCAGAGTGCTGCAGATGCAGCAAGGTGTACGCTGAAAACCAAATGGGCCACTCCAGACTCCTCCTACCTCTCTTCCTCCTGCGTTGGGGCTTTGGCAGTGGCATGACCCTCCTTCCTAGAGCCCTGTCTCCCATCCTCACCTCTTTGTAGGTTTTTGCTCAAATGTCACCTTCTGAGTGTGCCTTTCCATGATATCCCCACTAAAATCCCCACCGCCGCTCCCACCCTACCCCAGCACTCCCTCTTTTCTGCCCCTGCAGTGCAGAAATGACTGAGACTCTGGGACCCGGCTGCCCAGGGAGAAGCTTGGCTCTTCTGTTTCCCAGATGCTTTTCCTTGAACTGCCTACTTCAACCTTGGAGCCTCAGTGTCTTCATCCATAAAATGGGGATGTGACAATGGGGTTGTAGTGAGGACAGAATAAGCTCATGTATGTCAAGTGCTCGGAACACTCCCTGACACATGGGTTCTCTGTAAAAGTTAGTGATTATTATGCCATAGCTTTCACCACTGCTGGAAATATGGTCTGTTTACTAGTTTGTTTATCCATCTGTCTCTTCCCACTACAATGTGAGTTCCATTAAGGCAGGGATTTTTGTGACTTTTGTTCACTTCTATGTCCCCAGAACATAGACTGGGACTTGGCATATAGTAGGTGCTCAATAAATATTTGTCCACTAAATAAACACCATTGGTTTTTCTCTCTCCTTCTCTCTTTTGTGTCTGGTTTTCTTTACCTTGGAAATTTAGAGTGAATGATATTGGACATGGGAAGTCTCACTTTCCGGAGCTCGAGGAGGCCCCGTTCCTGTGTCCCCTCTTTCTCCGAGGCCGTTTCCCCTCGGCGTTCTCACCGCCTCCCCCTCCCACATTCTTTCTCCCACCTTTAGTCCCTGCCCCACGCCCAGAGCCCCTGCATTTTCTAGAACAACAGATCAGTCCCCAAACCCCATCTGTGTCGTGTTGACGACATGGCTTCCCGCGGGGCTGTGCCTCTGAGGGGTCCCTCCCGAGCCTGGCTTCACCCCGTGAACAGGAGAGGGGCGCCAAGTGCCACCGTGGAGCACAGCACAGTTGCTGCCGGAGAGGTGGCAGCAGGTTCTCGCTCAGGGGTACAGGCAGTTCAGTTTTGTCTTTTTAACATCCCGCCTAGAAATCCAGGCTCTCTTCACACGGCTGGGGTCAGTTTCTGGCTGAAAACCCTCATCTTGTCTGCACGAGGGAGTCGCGTTCTTCAGGTCGATGGCACTTTGCCTTTTTTTAAAGCTAAAAGGGCACATGTCCCCTTTCTGACCCTGCGTTGCTTGCCAGTCCTCTCTGATTACCTTGACAACGCAGGGGACCCTATGTCTTCACGTCTCCCTCCCCTGCTTCCTGCATTTGTCCCCTGGCTACAGCAGGACACCTGAGCGGGGAGGGAGGACGGGCCCTCTGCACGCCTCTGTCTTCAGTTTCCGTTCTTGCGCAGAGGCAGGAAGTTTGTGCTGGGGAAGGACCAGGGTCTGAACGGTAGTTCTGAGCATCTTCTGTATCTTGGGGTTTCTGGAGGCCCAGAGAACATTACTAGCAGGGAGCAAGTGCAGTGTGTGTCTGCCTGAGGACAGATGTGGCAGGTGAGAGATGGCCACTCCGTGCTGCCCATGTGGATCTCAGCAGATGGGGCCCGAGGCATGAACCGGTCAGGATTTCACACAGAGACCTGGGACAGGACAAGGAAACTGCACTGATCTCGTGAATAGTGGCAGCGGCGGGAGGAGACGGTGCCGGTCTTCATATTCTGTTCATCTTATGCCGCGCTCTGGAGGGGCCATAGGTTCTTTAAGAACACGGTACCGAGGGGCTGCCCCACCCGGGGCAATAGAGGGGAACCGCGGAACTGCAAGGACGTCACCGGGGCAAGACGAACTACAGCAATTCCATAGCGTTTCCAAGACTCCCACTGCTGCTGCCCCTTTTGGAAATCGGAACCCATTTGATTATTTATTGTTTCTGCACATCACACAGCAACTGTCATGATGAACTCGCCCCAGGGCACGAGGACAAGATACGCAAGTTGGCTTAAACCATAGGGGACAGACGGCAGCCGCTCCGAGCACGTGTTAAACACGCACCTGCTGCTAAACGCCTCTCACGACAGCGCATCCGCCTGGCATCCCGGAATCTCCGCCTGCGCCCAATGAAAGCAGAATTTCCGCGGAAGACGCCGTGGCGGACCGAGGCGAGGACGGTCCGATTTTAGCTCTGTGCCGTGTGCGCTGCAGCGGGGACGCTCCCGTGATGGCATTGTGGTCACTCGTGAAAATAGCTCCTGCCCCACTTGTGACTCCGCTGTTGCGTGGTCTCTGTCATTTAGCTGGGCGCTTGGTGTCTACAAAAGCCAGTTATAATCCCAAAGCCATCAGGACAAACGCTTCAAACCTCCTGGGAGCCCACCTGCGCCTTCCTCCTTTTTCATAGTGTCAGATATTCAAGCCTTTCAGGGTGGGGAGACTCTGTTCAGTGAATAGCCACCAGCAAAGAAGGGTGACTGGGTGGCTGAGGACGGCTGCATGCTGTTTTACTCCTCTGAGGACACTAATCCGGAAACTTGGAATCTCCAATCAGTGTCCCGTGTTCCTTCTTTCTATTCACCTAGCGCCTTCCCAATGGCTGTGGAGCCCGGCCCTTTTACCCTTGAGCAAAGAAGAGAGAAGGCAGCTCATGCTTTGACATTTGTGATTTTAAACTCTAGGCCCCTAGAAAGAGAGGAGAAAAAATAAATCCTCTGTTCTATCCCCCCAACCTCTTTCCTCCCAGGGCCCCAGTGACCCGAATGCGACGAAGCCAGCGCCAGGCCAGCTGACCCGCCCGAGAGAGGACGAGGCGTTCTGTGATCTCCAGAACACCAAATGCCTCCTGCGCTCACAGCGCTGTCTCAGTCTGGCGCACGCGCTGGGGTTGGCCGGCGGGCTACGGGCACCTTGGGCTCCACGGTCCGATCCGAGAGAGGCAGGGGATGCAGAGCAAATGGGGTGCAGATGGCAGATGACACCCAGGGTGAGCACGGTGTTCAGGGCCCCGCAGGGTGCGCGGCTGCCCCCGGTCACCGGAGCAAGGCTCCGGAGCTGCTCCTCAGGCCTCCCGGGAGCGTGTCTTTGGACATTTTCAAACGTTAGACAACAGCAACAGGGCATTACTGTGCCAGGATCACTGTCTTGGTTGCACGTTCCAGTAAAGAGCCGTGTCGTAACAAACTCTTAATCCTTCCCTGTTGAAGTTCTGTGCCTATTATGTACTCCGCTCATCACAGCTAAGCGATCCAGACCAGCTCCGAAGAGCCAAACTCACATCCCTTTGAAAAATGGGGTATTGGATCAAACCCCAAAGACAGGAGCCGCAATCGCACGTGGTTGGAGGAAGACAGGGACGAAGGCTTCCAGCCATTGGACTGAGGGGAGAACGTCAGCAGGGAATAAACACCTGGGCAGTGGCTTTTCCAGGACCATCCTAGAGTTTCCACATAGCGTTTTCCTCTCTATATAAATGCTATACCATCTGTCTATATCAATGTCTCTGTCCATCGACATCTATTTATTTATAAAGAACCAGTGAGTATGAAATGGTGCAGGGAAAAAAAAGACAAGAAGCAGAGGATTGTAGTTACTTAAATAGCTACTTTAAACTTATTTTAAATCAGGCATTTGTATAAGGTAATTATGGCTTCTAGCTTTTATGGGAGAAAAAGCACAATCGAAAAAAATTAAGCAAAGATAGAGTCGATAAATGATGCCCTGATTGTGGTTCGCCATTTGGTCCGTATGTAATTAATTTTTCTCATTCCTCCCGTCTCATCAGGCATCCGGAATTATCTCCCCATTTTTAAAGGGCTCAGGTTGGGCGGTAGCAAAAGACGATGCCAGAGGACGACAGACTGGGGAGCTGGTTCAGATGTCTCCATCACAGAAACACAGTCGTAAAAACGCCATCACCTTCCCGTTGTGGGAAGATAAAATGCCATGCTCCTCACGGATGAATGGTTCGTCTCGTCGTGTCCTCGAGCCACAATCAATTGTACATCATTAACAAGACACAAAATCTTTACTAATTAGCTTCTATGATTATATTGTTATTGCGTTGAGGCTTTTAAAGCACTGGAAGCCTAGGAGATGGGGCGCTCACGGAAGGGACTCCACGTGGAACGCATGAAAAATAAAACCCATCACTCGTGTCGTCGTCAGAAATTTTCACCCGGTGTTACCGTCCATAATTTTTAATTCAATTCACTGTGAGGATTAATATTTTTAGGAAATGAGTGACAACTGTTGAAAAGAGGGAAAAGAATATTGAGTGTGCTTTCAAACCAGGAAAACTGAAAGAAATTCAGCTGTTAGAGTTATCTAACAAGAATAATCGTTCATTTTCTCTTTGCTTGAAATCTTCAGGACTGGTGAGGGTTTTTTGGTTTTGATTTTTGTTTTTTACCCTACACATACTTTTTAATCTATTGTTCTTTCCTAAATGTAAAAGACAGAATTCACCCAATTAAAAAGAATTAAAATCCATACTTTACACCAGGATACATTTCAAACGGATCAAAGGTTTAAATGCAAAATGGAAAATAATAAACTTATCAGAAGACACCAAGGGAGAAGTTTTTTCTAATAGCAGAGTGGGGAAGCCTTTTTGAAACCATCATATAAAAAAACCCAAAAGCCATAAAGGAAAAATTGAATCAACTACATTAAAAAAAATCTGCATGGCAAACTAATATACACAGAACAAAAAGTGCCATAAGCAAAGTCAAAAAAAAGTTACAGCCTAGAAAAAAATATTTGCAATTCATATCACAGACCAAGGCCTGCTACAGAAAATACATTAAGAGTTTCTATAAATCAAAATGACAAAGTCCAGCAAACCAATAGGGAAACAGGCAAAGGATGCGAATTATCATTTTCCGGAAAAGTGTGTCCACATTTTTCTAAAACATGAAAAGGTGTACAACACACTCATACTAAGGGAAATGCAAATTAAATTACATTGAGATGTCACTTTTTGATTATCAGATTGACAAAAGTCAGAAAATTTGACAACAGATTTCATTAATGAGGGGGTGAGAAGGAGGCTGTCCTGTCTCATTGCTGATGGAAGTATAATTGGTACAAAATCTACGGAGGACAATGCAGCAATTTCTAACAAAATGACACACGTACAACCCCTCTGATCCAGGATTTCCACTTGTAGGAATTTACCCTACAGATTTGTTTGAAAAGATTTATGTAAAAGTCATCCAATGGCCAGGCGCGGTGGTTTATGCTTGTAATCCCAGCACTCTGGGAGGCCAAGGCGGGAGAATCGCTTGAGCTAAGGAGTTCAAGACCAGCCGGAGTAAGAGCGAGACCCCATCTCTACTAAAAATAGAAAAATTAGCTGGGTGTGTTGGCAGTACCTGTAGTCCCAGCTGCCTGGGAGGCTGAGGCAGGAGGATCACTTGAGCCCAGGAGTTTGAGATTGCTGTAAGCTATGATGGTGCCACTGCATTCTACCCGGGGTGACTGAGCAAGACTCTGTCTCAAAAAAGAATAAAATAAAATAAGATACTTTGCCCAGGTCATACAGCTAGGAAGTGGGGGAGGGGCTGAGATTCTGGCTCCAGAGCATTCTATATTCTTAGCCACGTCCTCTGCTCATATACAGTAATTTCAGTAGTAAGAAACGGGCACTGGGCTATTGTGGTAGGCAGTTCTGTGTTCACGCAGGCTGAAGTCAAAAGGATCGTGGGGTCCCTTCCTATGACTCACGAGGAAACCGGAGCCCAGAGAGGCAAGGTGACTTTGCTGGTGTCCCGTGCACGACCACGGCAGTTTAAACACTCCGCTGAGCTCCCCTGCCTCCCGCTAGGCCCATCACTGCAAATCAAGTCATCATTTGGAACTGCTCAGACCTGAGTTAGGAAAGATTACACCTGTTAGAAAGAAATGGGGAAGAAAGGGCAACTGAGAATCCATTTGTTCTGGCTTTTAAAGTTGTCTTCTGTGGATGGATCCATTTACAGATATTTTTATAGCAACATCCTTCTTCCTTTTTCCCTCTCTGTTTGATGGGGAGCTTACCGAACATCGATACTGAGTTATTTTCCTTTATTGCTGCCACAAAACTGCCCTTAATAAGCAGAGAAAGGAGGAAGAATGGAAGTGTATGGTGTCTCCACTCTATTTCTTCAAGACAACCCCATCCTCAAAGTCTCAGGGCTTTAAAATTCTTTTTAGAGAAATGCTTTCCTGTCTCAGGTGGCAGACGCACCTGTCCACAGGTGCTGTACTGGCTTGCGTGTTTCTCTCCCTTTTGAGCTGTTATTTCGCCCTGGGTGGTGGCCGCCAGCAAGTGGGCACCGTATTGGGAGCAGCTCAGATTTGGGTCTAATTGCTTTTTCTGCTGCTTCTAAGCAGTGTTGCCAGAAGCACTAACTTTCTTGACTTCTCTGATCATCACCGTTAAGGTCTCTACCCTGGTGTTCCGTAGTATCTACTCAACAGGCCTCGGAGGCAATGCAGTGAACTGCCATATGTGAAGGTACCCGCAGGAGCGGTTTGCGCACGGAACCTCAGATCTTCTTCTAATGAGCTCTGCCTCCCTGTAACCTCAGTGTGCCCTAGGTCTGTCCTCTGGGCGCTTCAGGATCACCTGTAGAATCTTCCACCTTAAAGAGTATTTAAAAGCTGCCACTTTCTCCCCCCATCCTCTTTTGGCTACAGCGCTCTGGAGTTCTAGAGTCTTCCACATGTTCGTAATCTCTCTACCGTTTACCTAGTTTGCCATGCATTCATTCAGACTGACTCATGTATCTAGATGGAACCTAAGGTGCTGGTAAACATACTGAAAGAAGTATATTACACGTAATGCTACATTAGTGCTGTGATAGCATTAACATTCTTCTTGAGTGTGTGCATCCTCTGGGATTCATTCGCTCTCTCCAAAGGATGATCCCAGATGCCTTTTGTTTGAATGTAAGGGGATGAATTGATTTACCTGTGAGGCAGTGTGAGTTAGGGCCACAAGGAACCTGGCTGAGTTAACCAGGGTGGTCTGTAAACAGCCAGGCATTGGCTTAGTGGACTGTCCTGTAGAGTCAGCCTGCCTCTCTCTCTCTCTCTCTCTCTCTCTCTCTCTCTCTCTCTCTCTCTCTCTCTCCACCCCTCAACCCCTCTCTCTCTCAGGGAGGTCAAAGTCACCAGGCCACCTCCTACCTGGAGAACACTTCTGTCCTCCCCACCTCATAGTAAAATGGTCTCATAATCGGCCAAGTTCTCCAGCCTCTCCTCGTTCACAAGACTTCAAAAGAGTTGGCAGCCGGTGGATAGGAACTATTTGGAGGTCAGCACAAGCACAAGCCCTTTAACTCACAAGCTACACTTTTCTTTGGTTTTCCCTACCTTCCTGAGTGGGATCGGATTCTCCGCCGCGTCTCTGGCCATGCCACGGTGAGATGCTACGAGACTCAACACCTGGATCCCTGCAAATTGTGCAGGGGAAAACCATCTTGTGTTGCTGTGCTCATTATCTGTCTCGGAGGAGGGTTATGACTGACGGAGTATTTACGAAGCGTCAGGCAGGCTGGGGCGAAGTGGACAGATTAAACTTGGACGGTGCTTTAGGAGCAAATCATTAAGCCTCGCTGAAAGCTGCACTTCATCAAGAAATGTTCAGGCCAAAATAAGCAAATGTCTGTCTCTTTGTATCTCTGTCCACCCATCTGTCTATAGAGGAAGGTGGATGGAGGGAATTTGACAAGTTTCAACAGGAAAGAAAAACTTCTTTGAGCATGAAGGAGATGTTTCGCTGAAATCTGTGTCTGGTTTCTTCCCGGAGACACCGCTTCTCCTGGAGTATGCCGCTGAGTTCTCAGGGCTCTATCTTCGGAAGTTCTACGTGGACTGATTCTTCTGCTTTTAGAACGAACCACATTTTAAAACGGGAAAATAGAACACACTGTAGAGTCAGGGCGATGGAAGCGGAAAATGCAGCCATCTGCCCGAGACGCTTTGCACCGCAGCCTGGGGTTCTCCAGAGCTGGCACGTGGAATGTGGCTCATCCTGGGTCTCGGATTTGGAAAAGCCACTGCCCCGCCCCCATTTTGAGGTATCCTCTCATGATCTGCCTCTCAAATATGTTAGAAAACAAAGAATAAGGCCAAGACACCACCACGGTGTACGTGTTTGCAGTGCTTCGGTTGGAGTGTTACAAGACTAGGCTAACACATCTTTCCAGTCCCGACAAGTCTCAGATCCATTTTAACACCTTGTGTGGCACGTCACATTAGGAATCTCTGCAAAGCAGGTACAATTTTATCACGGCCCACGGTTTCTATGTGGCATTTTACCTCTAATGGGAAAGTGTCATTGTCTTCCGTAAGTATTTACTCAGTATTTAAAATACTTTTAGTTCAGCTCAGAAGAAAACAAATTTTTTTTTTTAAATTGTGACATGCATTTTACAAAAGAGAATGATAAGACTCCAACTGGGTGACCCGTCCAACGTGGAGAACCAAACTAGGATTACAGGAATGTTCTTCAGTCTCCAGCCTGTTATTCAGTGCAGCTCTACCTGCTTCCAAAGATTGAATATTACATTTTTTCCCTCCTTGGATCTTCCTGGTCCATCAGCAGAAGGTGCTGTCATCACATAAGCATTGCCTGGCCCCTTCTGAGACACAGACTGACCCCGTACCCCAGGGGAAGTTATCTTCAACGATTTCCCTTCGTGAAAAATGTTTTTCAATCTTCTGGATGAAAAAGCACAAGATAGGTGCAAACTGTTACAACATCGAATTATCGTTTTCCTTTTCAATTAACACCCGTCGCTGTCACCTTGTGTGACCGAAACTGAAAAAGGATTAGCATCAACATGTTTCTGTTCCAACACGGCGGTTGTCGCCGTGAGCGGGAGTTATCAGGATGCCTGCTCCAGACTCCCAAACTCTGCAGCCGCTCGGAGGGCTGCTGTACTGCAGCTGGGATGTTAGAGGCAGGTGGTTAACTTCCTGGCCGCCCGTGCAGCAGTGGTAGACTCCTCCCTGGGGGAGACCGGAGCTCTGTAGGCGTGAGCTGGTTGCACCGGGAAGCTTTGTGTCACATATGCTGCAAGAACAATGGTGGAGTCATTGAAGGACTTGGGCTTATCTCTTCATTCCCACCCATCCCAGGGACCAGTCTTATTTATTATTCAAACCACTTGAAGACAGCACCCTTTTTAAGACACTGCGCTGAAACTACTGCCACCCAATGCAAAAAAAAAAAAAAAAAAAAAAAGAATCCAACTGATTGGTATTCATGTTTTTTGTCCAGTAACCATCCAATGGAAATATTACACTGTTAAAGCTAGTTGTTAAAACATTCCACCAAATGGAAACTTCTATTAATTGATATAACCATGCTTCACTGGGCATAGTGAAAATTGAGGTTCGTAAGGGTGAGCTGGAATCAATGAAATATTCTGAAATGCCTTGAATCACCAGAGAAAGATTAAAATATGTTCAGTGTTGTTTTAGTGTTAAGTATATTTTATTATATTCCATATCTTGCAAATGGGTCGTGCCTACCTGGTATTTTTTTTTATAATACTCTATTAAACACAGTGTTTGATTTTCCACGACATCCCATTTCCTAGCGGAGCAGGGTAGCGGAGCCGTCGTGTTATATAGCTGGCTGGTTGTCCTGCTCAAGGCAGAGTTTAGGTCGTTCTTGTTTTTTATAGCAAACCTAATAGGTATGAGTTGGAATCTGCCTCCTTTTTCTTTTTAACTGGTGGTTGGCTTTATAGATTTAAATATGCCAGACACATTCTGGAGCGAGTAGTGGCGTGCTCCTAGCCAGAGGGACTCCCTGCTCCTGAATGTCTCAAAGTACAGCATTCTCTTTGGCTAATGGGATTAAAGAGGACGTAAGGATGGGATGGCTGTCACTATTCTAGTATCTCTACCTACTTTTTCGGCACAGCCCCCAGCTACTCAATATACTTTGAATGCTGATATGATCTTCCAAGTACATTATTTTTTAGGCCCGAGGAAGGCCAGAGAGTTAATTTGGAATCGAAGGGCTTTTGTATTTCTTTTCCCTAAAAAAGGGAAGAAGTAAATTCTTTAAGTAGGTGAGGGGATTTGGAGAAGGAAGATACAGTAACGATTTCAAGTTTTAAAGGAGACCCAAAGGAAAGCTGACCTCATTTCATTGGCAGAAGATTACACTGTGTATTTATAGTTTGTGATATCGACTTCCTGAAGAGAAAACCTAAAAATATATTGTGAGATGTTACTGTCTTAAAGAAGGAGGGGGGTGTGACATTCCCATCCAGGTGAATTTCCTGGATTGACTTAATTAAACAGCGGTGCCAGTGACACTGAAGATTTTGTTTAAAAAAAAAAAAAGATGTTTGAAATCTTTTCCACACTATTTAATTTTGTCTTCATTGCCTTCCTGGGTATACTTTTTCTCCTTTCCTTCCCTCGGGTCTTATTCCCAATCTAAGTATAGATGAAAAATAAAACGCTAACAGTAAAATTAGAAAGGGATCTGCTCCCCTCTTTCTAACCCACAAGCACCCTGGTACCAAATGGTAGAGGTTTCAGAAGAAACCCCTACAGCTGGCAGGTGCCAGAACCACCTCCCTGCCCCATGTCCTGTGCCTTTGCACCGTCATTCATAAAGCCTCAGAGAGCTCTTGGAACCGCCGCTTGTTACAGGATAAGCCCGTAATTCTGCCATCAGAGGCTTCTGTGCCTGAAGTAACAGAGAAAGTTACCAAACAAGAAATCTCTTCTTCAACAACTAAAGTGAGGAGATGAAAGGAAGAGGGGAGATGGTGGGGAAAATTAGGAGGAAAAAAATTAATATTTCTCCCAAATCCCCCAAGAGTCACCCAAACCCCTTGGCTAATGCTGAAGTAGATTTCATTTTGCTGCGTGGTCATCAGATGCCTGTGTTCCAAGTGTCATGTTTTAATCACATGTGAAATGCCACCTTGGTAAGTCAAATGAGTTAACCTTCCCGATGAGTAAATTCTGTTTCAGGCAACAGTGAAAAAAATAGAAGATTTCATACCGAAGGCTGCCATCTTTAACCTCGTCTGCGGAATGGGGTCGTTAGCATCTCTCACCATCGGAGGTTGGAGCTTTTCCTTGAAATTTGTCACAAGTGCGTGTCCAAGCCATCCAGGAAGCTAAAAACTGGAGACGTGTGTGTGGAGACTTGGAAAGTGTGCGCCGGCCAGCTTTTGCCTGACAGTCTGAAATCGCTACATAGTTTCTCTAGGCGTGGACCTCTGTGTATAGGTCCATCATACCCTTTCTATATTTTTTAGCAATGAATTATTGCTCTTTGGAAAGCTTTTAGTCATTGGTTTATTGGAAAACAATAAAGTAGCTCGTTAACTGGGTTTAATTTATGGCTTTTGAGTACCAAATTGAAGTTAAAGCCATCATGAATAGGCAAAGGTGCCCATCTAAGGTGAAGAAGGGGGTTTATCCTCCCGAAGTTGTTACTATGGCCTCTTGGATCCAAGTCTAAATGCAGCAGTGAATTCTCAAGCCTTTCTCATCCTAGTACACACATCTGTCTGCTTTCTGGAGACACCGATGCACGATTTACTGAGTTCCCTGCATGTTCATTGCTGTCTGAAAAGATTCAGAAAGATTCTTTCCTACACCGAAATCTACATCCTAACGCCATGTGCTCCCACTCAGCCCGAAAGCATAAATCAGAATCAGAGATATGAAATAGACATCTTTATTAGCATTTATAAAGCATGACCAATAAAAAAAAAAAAAGCAAAAGCAGCATTCGACAGCATTCTTTTGCAATTACTGGACAAATTTCTAATTAAAATCTTGTTTGACACCCAGGGTATTGCTTTATCTTACAAGGGAGGTTCTAAAATCTTTTTCTCAGATTCCCTTCCCCCACCCCGTGACTATGATGTTAACAGTGAAATTGATAATGTCTGTAAAAGTGTTTTATGTTTGTCAGAATCTAGCACTGGAGAAATGGAAGCTATTTCAACTGATGTTATCAGTGATGAAGGGGTAAACCGACCACTTTTTAGAGGTCATTTAACACTTTAAGACCTTTAAGATGTCATTCAGTGCCTTCCAAAAGGTAATTTACTAGATGATAATTTTGTAACTTAAATTAATGACCCCCTCAAAGTGAGCAAATTATTCCCTTTTTAGTTTTAGGGTCAGGCCTCTAGAATTGTAAGTGAGGCTGTCCACCTTTCAAAGGGATTTGGTTTTCTGTCATTTCAGCAACTTAAAAAGTATCATCTTGAGAGCAAAAGAAACTCGCCTGGGGCTTTGGATTTGCCTGTTGTATGTTTTCACACACATCCACAGAAGGAATAAGAAAACAGATCTTCTAAAAGTTTTGGACTGAATGTGAAACTTCTCATATTGCCATTTTAGAATCAGCGAAATCATTAGCCCTCTCATGCGGAAGCAGCGCCGTGCCTTTAAATCAAATAAGAATAATAATAGCAAATATCTAACTTTTATATGACATTTTAAACTTTGCAAGATGCTTTTACATCCCACTGTCTCTCGGTGCCAGTTGTGAATTAGCTATGAGGGGCTTTTTTCCTGGTCGATGAGCAGAGATTTCAGCCGGGCATGAAAAAACTCTTAGCCCTCACAGTAGTGATAGTGGCCGGGCTTAATGAGGAAAACTGTGAAGTCATTGTGTCTGATGATTGAAAGAGCATATTTAGAGATAGGATTCAGTTTACCCCAACCCAGTTCTTAGAGCCTAGGGGGGAAGAATAGGGTTTGCCCTCTTCTCTCTCATTTGCTGGAAGAACATCTTACCTTTCCACCCATATTAATTACATATTTGTAAAGCAAATGTTTAATCGTATCCCAACTGATAGAACATAGTCCTCACCAATATCCTGTGGTACAGTTTGATTTGCACACATTCATTCATTTATTGTCCTGTCAATTTTCTGTTAATTCTGTGTGTAAGTTTTCCCAACTTGATTGAAAACTCTTAAAGACAAAAACTCATTCTTGCAGCTCTTTGCATATTCTCCACAGAGACGGTTACATATAGGACACTTAAAATAGTTGTAATTCATCCGTGATTGATAATAATTCTTGGCCTAAAGATGGTAGATTCCTTAGATCCCAAACTTAAGCACGGATCAGACTCACTCAGAGGACTCATTGTGCTAAAATGCGGTTCTGGGCCCCACCCTGGGGTTTCTGATGTCGTAGTTGTGGGGTGGGGCTGACAATCTGCTTTTCTAATGAGTTCCCGGGTGATGCCAACACACCTGCTCCTAAGACCCCCCACGCTGAGAATCATTGCACTGAAGCAAGGTGTAAAGTCTCCTCCAAATTTTCTTCGATTATATTTAAGATTTATGCCCATTTTTAAATTGGGATCGAAAGGCACAAAACAACACTATTCATAGAAACAAATATAATCAAGGAACTTCATGCTAAACCCACAAGTTAAAAGACCTGAAAGAAATCAAGCTGAGCTCCAAATATATCAGGCTACGAATGAATAACTCCAACTGATTAATGATAATATGAATAATTTCCTAAATGAGGCTGGTTCCCACATCATTAGCACAGTTATTACCCAACTCACGAATGGATCATACTCCGCAGTTTATTTGGAATCTGTTGTTTGGAACTCAAAACGTGTTTTTCCATAGAAGGATTGTGATAAGCAATGATAACAACACGAGATAGTTCTAGAAGGGTCAGGGGTCCTAATACTGTGTTTCTAAAGGGGAAAACTTCAGGATTTACAGCTGTCTCTCTCCACCAACTCGACTAGGGTACCCGGATAGAGGAGCAGGGAGGAAGGAGAGAGTAAGTTCCGCTTTGGACATCTTATGTGTGAGTTTTCTTTGGCACATCCAGGTGACGTCAGTCGTGCAGAGTTATGGGGATGCCCCACGTAGCCCCACCTCCACCAGATGCCCTGTGCCCTCTGCTTTGTCAGCCAGTCGTCAGGGAGACGCTGACGGGTCAGCGAGTGTATTATAGCACTGGGGGCCAAAGAGTTCAGAGACAGCTGCACATCCCGCGGTGTGAATTACTGAAGATTGTTTTGGGGTGAACCAGAATAGCTATTCCAAGTTGGCCATTTGCAAAGTGGGGAATTCCCAAGTAAACACACGCACACACACACACACACACACACGGACACTGAAATGTCTGAACGGCTTTCATCGATTACCAAGTCACATCTTCCTACGCCTGATGTTCAGATGGAATTATGGACCTGTGTTAGTGCCACTATCTCAAGCAGCAGGGAAATCTGCATGCAGAGGTTTTATCAGGGGAAATGCCTGTAAAAGGAATAGAGCCAGAAGAGGTGAGCAGAGACATCAGGCCATGAGGCACGTCTGACCCCAAGCAAAGGAAGGTAGGTGGAAGCCTCCCAGTCCCCAGTGCAGTCTGAGAAAGATCGAGCAAGGCTACTGGAGAGGCCTTGGGCTGAACCAGACCTCCAGAGTCCTCCTGCGTCTCCCAGGACGGGCCTGCCTCAGTATTCCTGCTGGGCTCAATCCGTGGTTGGAAGCAGCCAGTGGGAAGCACGGCCTTGGAGCAATTTCAGAGCCCAGCAGCTGGGGCCTGGGGTCAGTCCTGCCTCCTGTAGCTGGAATTCTGCACAGAGACCAATAGCCGAAGAGTCTTGGGATACATATAAACCTAACAGTTGTGCTTTGCAGTGGGGATGCTGGAATGCGGGTTATTAAACACACACACAAACCCCGTTTTATTATCTTTAGCACTTAGAAAGTAGAGAGTGTAGGTCATTAAAACTTACCATGATCTGGAATTTTTACTTTAAGCCTACAGTGTCATGATATGCCCCTCTGGGAAGAGGGACTCGGTGAGCAGCCTTGGCCTAACGTTTCTCTCGGACCTTATTGAAGGGGCCACAACAACGGCACAGGGTTGGCAGCCCGAGGGCTGGGGGGCGCTGGCACGGAGCCCCAGGTTCATCACCGCTGCTAGATAATCAAGAATTGACCTGACATCTTTTTTTTAATTTTATTTTATGATTGCCAACATTTTTGTTCTTTTGACACAGAAAAAAAATTCTTGACTTTGCGATTTGGAGCACCTAGTTTTCGTTTTATATAAACAATCTGTGTTCCGTTCCTCTGGGTAGAATGCATGATGGTGTTTAGAATACCAGCTGCCACCTAGCGATGTTCTCAAAGGTAAATATGCATATATCACACTGTATTTTAAATTATGTAAATAATTCACTATCTGTTTCTTCTCATGTCAAAATGGAGAAGTGAGGAGTTATTTCCAAGAACCCAACGGGGACTGTGTATTTCATTGCGGTGTGTGAGAGGCGGGAGTGTGCAGGGAACAGGATTTCCTTTAGATGACTTTTGAAAAGCGTAACTAACGCAAAGGCACCACTTAGGCTGATGACACAGGAGCCCTGTCTTCCAATCATAGCGCCCTTCACTCCCTTCTTCTAGCTTGAAATCACGTGTAAGGACGACAACAGATTAATGTATTTTACTTAAAAAGCGGTCAAAAAAATTCAGTTTTTAGGAGTGGGACCGTTGCTTCATGTTCAGTATGGTAATACTTTTCTTGGTACAGAACACATAGACTAAAGGTCAAACCATTATGGTTACTGAGAAAAGTTGTTATTCATGATGCTTAAGGAGGTAAACTTCTAAGAGTTGGAGTGAAAATTAATAATAAGATGTAATGACTCTGAGAATGAAAGGCCTTTTTTTCTTGTTCAAAATGAAAATGCATTAGCTAGTTCTAATAACACGCAAATGAGATTTGCAAAGACCTTGGTTTTTTCCTGATAGGGAGAACAGCTAACATCATGGTTGTGATGATGATGATGACGAGAATAGCCAGGGACAGCTTCAAAATATAGGGCTTGGGCAAAACCCAAAAGAGATGGAGTGAATTCAGTGAATCGCAGGCGAGGAGTGGGTGTTCAGGGAAACGTCAGGGGTGAGGGGTCTCTAAGAACTGAGACCTAAAGGAGTATCCGGTATTTGGAGAAGGCAGATTTTCTCATACGAAATGGAGACTTCGCCCTTAAACAGAACAATTAATTGCCTGTAGCTTATTCTATCTCTTTAGTTTACATACTAATAATGAACCAAGTACAAACTATTTTGCTATATATGCAAAGATACATGCACTGTTGCTCTCTCTCTGTCTCTCTTTGTACCAAATACAGACACATTCCCTAAATTAATATGTGCCAACTCAAGTGTTGTTACTGGTATCTATTTCCATATAAGCTTTTCTCACATAAATGAAGATACTTATCCCTTGTGTCTCTGGCAATTAAAGATACGTGTATTTAATGGTCCTGCTTCATCAATAGGATGTTGGCTGACGCTGATGTCATAGGTTACCAATTTACTACCTAATAATTGCTGCTTAAACCCTTCCTTGGGATGGGAAACAACTTTCTCTGGGCTAACAATGACGCTTTATCAAGTCATTGAGTGGGGCAGGCTTCTAATTAAAACAACTACAATAGCATCTTTAGAACTGGGTAATTTCCATTATTATTTTTTTAATATGACTGGCTGAAGGATTAAAATGCAATGTTATAGAGGAAAACAGCTGGAAAGCTTGTTTTTATGTGGTCTGCTTAGAACAAAAACGTGTTGTAGGAATATCTTCCAAATGCATCCAAACCCCAGTATTCACACTTCCTCCAAAAACAAGAGATGCCCAGTGAGTTCTTGCTTTGAATTTTACAGGCATGCAAAAACTTTTCAAATAATTCTTTTTAAAATATTAACAAAAATACTGATGATTTCGTATCTGTAAGGGGTGAACAGTAATCACCAATAACAACGCCCATTTTCCCGTCTAGGAAAGGATATCATTCCAACCATGTGGAAAATACAATCTTGTTCAGATCTACTACACACTTTTCTTTCCAGATTCTGGTCTTTCATAAATCCTTGATTCATCTCTTCATCCCAAACTAGCACAATGAACAACGTGTCATTTTTTACTTAGGAGATTTGAGTTTGCTCTGATTTGTCTACTTGCCCTCTTCAATTTACCAAAAGTAGACTGTGTGTTTTCTTACTCTTCTTTTTCATAGAAAATTTTGTTTGTGTAACTTCAGATACTGGGATTCAAATAATTAAAAAGTAATTTTTAAATTACCAGGGAAAAAAAAGGATTCCATAATCAATTAGACATTCTATCCCATGCATCCAATGACGATATTCCATGAGAAGTGTTGGAATTCTAATCCCAAATGTCCTTCCCCGGGTACACTCTGTTCTTTAGCATTGCAACACCTTTTCTCCTGACTCCTGTCCCTGTGGAGTGGCTTCCATGTCCTGCATACCTCTCTTCTCTGCTTCTCTGCCTGCTCCTTCCCGGTCCAGGTCAGAGGATACCTCTTGGAAGGAGCCTTGCTTAGTCCTCCCAACTAGTGTCAAGCTCTCGCCCCTCTGTATCCTCCAAGATGGCGACTTTGTTTCTATGTGGGCACTCACCATGTTCCATCTTACCGCTGGGTCCTCTCCATGTCTTCAGCACTTCAGTCTAGCACCTACCCTTCCGCCCCCCCCAACATATTTTTGTCATCTCTCTCTCTCTTTTTGCCTTTTTCCATCCAGCCCTATAAATTTGCACAGAGCTCTCCTACCCTGAAATGTCTACTTGATACTGTATCCTCCCTTAGGTGTCTGTCTGTCCTTCCTCTCAAACCCAAGTTTCTTGAAAGAGCAATCAGCATGCACTAGTTTTACATCCTCACTTCTTTCCTTTCGTCTTTATTCAGGTGTAAGCGACGAATAAAAATCGCATATATGTAAGGTGTACAACTTGATGTCCTGATACACAGATACTATCATCACTTCTTAGGGAATCCTTTGCTGCCTTTTTCTTGCCCTTACCACTCCACTAAAACTGCTTTGATACAGGTCGTCCAGTGACTTGGCAATTGTCAAAATGTAGCTTTTATGGGGTCTTCATTGCACCGGACTTCTTGGTGGCACTGATATCACAGACACTTTCTTGTTCAGGGACTCTCACTGCCTGGGTTTTCCCAAGGCATGCTCCAGGGACACCAGTTTTGAGAGAGATGGATAGGTTTCATGCAAAATGAAGAGTTCTGTGGTTAAATGATTTTCCAAAGCTCTACATATTGTAATCCCCTTTAAAGATTCACAATACAAAATAGCAAGCCTGTTTTGCTTTAACCTGCAAAATTCCTGATAGAACTAGGAGTACCCTGTGGGAAACTCTTCGAACTTGGTTTCCCCATCACTGTTCTTTCCTGGTTCTCTGATCTCTATGATTTTCCTTCTAATTCTCCTCTTTCTTGGTATTTCCAAGCACTATGCTTGGACCCACTGCTCTTCTTTCTATATATTCCGTCCGTGGGTGAGCTCATCCTCGCTTACGGTTTCAATTATCTCATGAATATTCATAATTCCCAGTTCAGGGCTCCGGTCCTGAGTTTCCGTGTCCTGCAGACTCACATATCCTATTTTCTACTCAACATCCTCACCTGGATGCTCCTTGGGCACTTCCCACTCAACATGGCTCAACTTGGTAAGATCATGTCCCCTCCTACGTTTCATTTGTGATCTGTTTCTGTTCCTGAATACATGGCATCAGTGAATGACACCAGAGAGCCACCCTCACCAGGAAACATGGGGCAGGTTTGACTTTACTTGCGGCTTCCTCCCACCATTGTCAGCATCACCGGGTGTCAGAACGGGATGGCCGCATGACAGATGGAAAGATGCGAACGGAGGATGGGGAGTTTCTTTCATGGCAGAGGATACAGGAACCTGGGGAGATGGTTACAGAAAGCAGAAGGCAACAGAATATACTCCCAGGTGGGGATGTGACTTCTGGGTCCCTGGCTCCCCATGCGTGACATGTCACGTCAGCACAGTGAAGATTCCACTAAATGTAAGAACTTTGCCTGTGACATTTGCAAAGAGTATTCTACCCTCACACCCACCCACGCCAGGCTCTTCCAGAGACTGTGCCCAAAAGCCTACTCACCATGTAGATGCGGCATGGCGTGGGAAGGCCAGCCTCCAGCTCCTCGGTGACAGCCCTGATACAACATTGTGACGGTGTAACTCGCGTTCTCTCCTCGAGCCCCAGGGTCCTGCTGCCTTCCTGATTTGGGCTTTCACATTACAGCTCCATTTTTGGTACCTTTCCCACTCTTCATTCTTATTTTTCTGATTAGTCGTACAGTAATGTTAAGGAAGCATAGAGAATTGGAACGTCGCAGGCTTTGGGGACAGACACACCTGTGTTTAAATCCCGCTTTGGCTGCTGTGACTTTGGACAGTGCATTTAGAATTCTCTGTGAAAGGGGTATAGAAAGATTTAATAGCTACCCTACGTGTGAGCTATGAGGATTGAATGAGATAATTCACGATGAGTGCCGAGCATGCAGCAGTCATTCCATAAATGGTGGTTAATGGCATTTACTATGTTGGATTTGTCTTTGTTCCATGGGCCCATTTCTTCACCAGTATGGGCAGATCGCATATGAAAATGACACAGTGCATGATTCCACCAAAACAGTCTCATCTTAATGAAAAGTTTCCGCACAATTTCCTCTCTAACTGCAGTGAAGGTGTTAGAGACAGTAAGCCTGAAATTCAATACTCAGATAAATAAAAAGTACAAGGTATTTAGAGTCTCTGTAAGATAGACCGGATTTGGGTTATAAAAGCCTTATTTGAGTCTCTTACATAATAAAAAAAGAAATCTATGAAATGTAATTGATCAAACTCAAGGAGATGAAGAGTCATACACAGGCTCGGCTGGGATTAGAACTTGAGGTTTTAAACAGCCTAGGCCAGCGAACCCGGAGCTTACTGCACTAAGCTATCCCCCCTGGCTATGTGATTATGTACAGCGATTTACTATCAGTGAAAGGAGAAGAAAAGCTTGCTAGCTATATTGCTATTTTCCCCACAGCCCCACCTCTCAGCTAGAGTAACTAAATTGCATATACCGTCTTAAAGACACATCGAGCCCTGCCTGGTCAAATTCTCATGAACCAAGACTAAAATTACTTTTCAGTTCATGATGGAGAGGTGAGCTTCTGTTGTTACTATAAAGGCAAAGTATATAGTGATTTTACAGTGCTGTGGCTCAAAAATTTATCTTCCCCTGTTGACAGAACACCATTTTGATATTTATCTGCAAATGAGTGACAGTCACTTGCAATCAGCAGTAGGAAGAGGGTGAAGAAAAATGCGAGCAATTTTTAGTTTTCGCAGGTGTGGCATAAAGAACACATTTTTCAGAATTGGATGGTCCCGGCATCAGATGCTGTCTCTCACCCTCTTTTTAACTGTGTGGCTTGGGGCATGTTATTTAAATGATTTATCTTCCCCAACGAAGGATCCAGGGATCAGAAGTTCAAAGAGTTCATTTCTAATGTCAGGTCCACAAACTGACCATTCAGTTTCAATTTTCCTTACGTATAGAGTGAGAACAAGATCATGGAGATCTTAGGACTGAATTTATAACGTTCACAGACATTTGTAGGTGATCGATGAAGAAGAATCTATCATTTTAAGCTGACGGTTTTGCCTGGCTCCTGAGTGCCAAGCAATACCATAAATGCATTCACATACATCAAAGGAGGCAGGCAGAGCCTACTACTCCTGTTTTGCAGATAAGGAAACTTGGGCTGAGATACCTTCAATGACATTGCCAAGAGTCCCACAGTTGGTAACTCATCGAGCCAAGTCCGGAATGTGGGTCTTCTGACTGCAACTGAATGCTTCCTCCCAGAACCACAGGGCTCTGCTGTAGACAGAGCCGGTGTCTGAATATATCTTCGTGAAATTAACAGCTCTCACCTCACGTCAGGCTTTATGTCAAGCCATTTTATCCCACTACTTTTCCGTGCTTTTAGTTCCAGGGAGGAGACCTCAAGATCACCTTTCACTGTGCTCTGTTTTTCTTCTCTTCCCTTTTCTGGGTCTCAAGGCCTGGGTCCACTTTCGATTCCCAGATTCCTGATCAGTTAAATGACACAATGCACCTAAACAGGCTTTGGAGGTTGCAAAATGCTTGCAAATGGAAGGTATCGATCGTCATCGTCATTATGACAAAGCCTGCAATTCAGACCACAGTTCCGTATTCATTCATATTTAATGTCATTTCCCTCAGCTTTTAGGATCTGGTGTCTTGAATACAGAAGTAATTCAAAATGCCACTCATTTGCAACACTGGGTCTCTCTCTTGGTCCCTGTCACGTGTCAGTTCTCATCAATCACGGTGCGTTTTCCAGGTAATCATTCTGCAACCTGATGGGCCCCACCACGGGCTTTTCTGCTGTCCCCATCACCGGTTTATTTTTAAGTGCAGATTCCACCTATATGCCTGTGTCCCAGAAAGAAATCCTGACACCTAAAACAGTTCCTGCCAGTTAATATCCTTCTACCAGGAGCTTTGCCTTGAGTTAGAACAATTCTTGACAGCTCCCACGGGCAAACACCTGCAGAAACCTGCCGGTGGCCACAGGTGGATTCCAGGAGCTGAAGTTGATCTGAGGAGGAGAACTCATGGATTCTTCCTGAAATTGTTAGGAAAAGGTAAGGGGAACATCAGCTCCCCACCAGTCGTTTTGTTACTCAAAGAGAACAACAAGAACCCAGAACATCTGCTGTTTCAGAGGCGTTTACACAGACACCTAGCAATGCAGCAGGTCCAATGGTGTTTGCGGGTTATTTCCAAATACCGTATCAGCAAGAAGTATTTTTAGTCTTTGGGGGATATTGTACATGGCAGACACATTGTTGACATCTGGCAGGTTCGTATGCAACCACTGAGATCTTTCAAAACAAAACTGTTGCAAAGGATATTTAAACCCAGAATGTCAGCTGGGAATAAAATGTTCCCTTCTTTGACTGTCTTTCCTGGTGTGAAGTGTACAAATTGTTAAAGATTAGGAATGAGTCAATTTAGATATTCTGAAACATGGAAATGGAACAAAAGCCTTTTTCTGAATGCCATCCCCTTCTAAAATTACGGGGAAAAGCTTTGCGATTTTTTAAGGAAAATGGGAGAATTTTTGTACATTTTACTCACTGGCCTCGTTCAGGCACGTAATGGCCCGCCTGGCAGCTCACTGTTATGTGCCCTGGAATTCTGATTCCACCGTGTCATAGCTGTGTGGCCTCAAGCCCCATGTTTAATAATTCAGGCCTCAGTTGCTTCTTCTGTAAAATGGGGATATTAATAGTCCCCATCTCCTAAGATTTTTGTGAGGAATGTATTATATATATATATATATTTAACCCTACATATAACCCTCTATTAAATATATGTTTAACCCTACAAAGGGTTAAAACCAGCACCTGGTGCAGTGAATGCTATTTTGCTATTACATGGAAGTTAACATTCTAAGGAAGGTACGAGGATTTATGGCTTGGGTTTGGTTCGTTTTGTTTTTTACAGAGAAAGGTGGTTAACATTAGATTCTTTTGAGAAGTTGCTAATAGATTTACAAAAATGTGTCTAAGAAATTACTGTGCTTGACTCACGGTGAAATTATGTGATTCAAAATCAAAGCAGAGCCAACTGCTCTTGAAACATTTCGAGACTTCCCAAGACACTGGTTTTATACCATTGTTCAGTTATTCAGAAAATGAATATCCAATTTTGGCCTAATGCTTTGTATTATAAAATCCATCTCTGTAATTTAACCATTTTGCTGCCTTTTTGCAGTTCTAATAATGTTGGTCTTGGTGGGGGAGGGGAAAACAATTCAAATAAATGTGCATCAAATACGATTTGCTTCTTTTTAAAAAGCTGTGTTAAAAACTAACAAGATTTTTTTGTTTATGCTTATGTTTTTGTTGATGACTTTGGTAGCAAGTTATGATGACGGCAAGAACCAAAGCATTCCTTACCACGCTTAGGTCTCTAAGGTGGTTTGTTTATTTTAAAGACATAAAAGTGATAGGAGCTTGGCAATTATACATTCATTAGTGTCTGGAATAATTGGCTGAATTAGAACTCAAAAGTTGTACCATGCATGCCAAAAAATGCAATAAAAACAGTTTGAAATATTATAGTAGCTTGTGAGTGGAGCACCAGAGCCTTATCCAGCAATTACTAAGGAAGGGGGTGGGGGCAAGAGGAAGGAATTGGCAAGACTGAGAAGCTACCGATTAAGTTGTAGGCTAACACCCTAAGCCTGGGAACCCGAATACGAAGAGAGAAGAACAGGAGTTATACAAACGCACGGGGAGAGTTTTAAAAACCCAACATCCAAACAATATCAGCATTACTGATGAATATCGGGAAAATTAACAAAAACATTCATGAGCAAGGGAGAGCTTCATGGAAGCATATTTCATGCGTTTTTTGGAAGTCGATAACCGGACAGTTTGGGCTCCTCCGTGGCAGGACTCAGTTCTGTGTCGACCTTGTAGCCCATTTTCCAGATTCCAGGTTTCTTATTTCCAAAACCCTGGAAAGCCTTCTCCGACCTTTGGGTTCCGGAGCCAGTTCTCTGCCTTGGAAGTCTCTCCCCTCACTCTCAGGCCCAAGGTTTGGCCACCATTCTCCAGGAGAGAAAGTGATAGAAACTTTCTGCAGCCTGAGACCAGAGAAGGAGGGACAGGAGAGTATTTGGGGTCCCCCCTGCACGTGCACATTTTGATGTCATTTCTGTTCTCTCCATGCTTCTCTCTCTCTCTCTCTCTCTCTCTCTCTCTCTCTCTCTCTCTCTGACACACATGTGCACACACAAACAGAGGTTGCTCAAGTGTCTGTTCTGACACTACCTCCTCAGGCCTTCCATTACCAACATATATAAAATATCTGCCAGGCGCCATTGCTCACACCTGTAATCCCGGCACTTTGGGAAGCTGAAGCGGGAGGATCGTTTGGAGCCAGGAGTTCAAGACCAGCCTGAGCAACATAATGAGACCATGTCTCTACCAAAAAAAAAAAAAGTAAAATCATCCAGGCATAGTGGCACGTGCCTGTAGTCCCAGCCACTCAGGAGGCTGAGGCAAGAGGATCTCTGGAGCCCAGGAGATAGCAATTAAAATTCTCTGGTATCTAAAGTCCTGAAGAAATTGATAGGTAGAGGTAAAGGAGGTCTCAGAATGACCCAGAACCCCCCAAATGCATGCCCCTAATGTCATATTGCTAAATGGACAAAAGCAAACTAGCTTTCATAGTAACGTTAGAAATGAATTGTTAGCTGCTACAGTAACTTAGGAATCTGGCAACCCCGGGGAAACAGGTGAACCCCAGCTGCAGGCTCCAGAGGAAGGAGGGGAGCCCAAAGCAAGTGAGAAACCAGGTCTGGGGCAGAGCTCCTCCCCAAATCCCAGGATGCTTATGAAATACGTCTGATGTTTTCTTCTTGCTACCCTGGACTTTCAGCTATGATCTGAAGGGAAGAAGTTGGTTCCCTTCTAGACTAGACAGATTTGCTTTATGACCTGAGGCATACTTATTCAGGCAACTTGAGTACTACATTTTCCCCATGGCTACTTCAAAGCTAATTAATAAGCACTTGCCAGTTTTCCCATTCTTGTCCAGAACTACCCCCAAATCTTCAACTTCTAAAGTGATTTTGGTTTTGAAGTTACCTTCATTTCATACGGTTGGCTGGAGCTTTCCTGGTTTTCTTCACATTTGAAATTTCATGGGAATACTGGGCTTCTAGAGTCGTTCATTTAAATTGTCCGGAAGTGAGTGGTCCAGATTCTAAGCTGAAGACGCCGCTCATCCCAGCCGTTCTGCTGACTTGAAGGCTGCGTCTTCTCAACCCAGTAGGTTAGCTGAGGGTAAAATTAAAATTAAAAAATAATTTTAGCACTTTTTTCATTATATATATATTTTTTTTCAATTTTTCAGAAGGTAAATTCAGACACATGGGTTTGTATCAGATGAAAATATTAAATAAAATTAGTGATACATCTGAATTATGTACTTTAAACATTTTTACTTAAATAGCACACATTTGCACATGGCAATATTGGTGCACATTACAGTAGAAGAAACTTGGGGTATTGGGGAAAAGTATTCAGTGAGTAACCTGGGCCTAAGTTGACACATCTTCCCTACCCTGTTTACTTGGTTGACTTGATTAGGAACTGCTAAAAAATGAAATTAGCCTTGAGAAGCAAACAGCAGACACATACATAGCAGGGCTCTTTTACTGGACTCAATTCAATCTAAAATTTTTATTGAGTGCCTACTCAATAAAGGCCTCAAGCTGTGGTAGGTGAAGATATATCTGTTTTTAATGTAGGTTTTGATTCTTGCCCTCAAGGATTTAAAAGGCAGCATTTCAATTTGCATGTAACCTCCGAGTTCAATTACTGAACTATTAAGCTGAGAATGGAAGACTCATACGTGAATTTGCTGACTTTTCTTAAGACCTCTGGGTAGAAAAGATCATAAAGAAGAGTAACTAGCACTTGTTAAGTACCTATCATGTGTCAGGTTCCTGACGTCTGTTCAGTTATTTTATTTTTGCAACCTTCATGTAAGGGTGCGTTATCCCCACTTCACAGATGAGGAAATAGCTTCTGATGAGAAACATACCCAAGGACAGAGAAGGTCATTCATTGTGCCAGAGTTGGGCTCTGAGCCCTGTCTTACTCTAAAAATCCACCTTCTTGCCTCTTGACATCCCATCACGACGTGTAATATTAAATGAAGTTTTTTGGCGGTTGTGTGATGTGATCAATGCAGGTGGCCAAGGAGAGTAATTAAGAATCTAAAATAACTGTTTGACTTGGACTATTTGGCTTATTTAACTCTCCACAGTTACCAGCTAGATGGATCATTGTAAAGGCTCCCAATTACTGCAGGTTATGTGGACATAAGCCTGATGCTGTTTGATTCTAACTCTAGTGATATCTGATTCACATTCCTAATAGCTCCTCGTCTAGTGGGCATCCTACAGGAGAGGGGAAGGTACACTCTGAGGATGACGTCAGTGCTGTATGTCCCAGTAGTTTTCAGCAGGACACGTGTGCCCCACTTAAAGAAACTCAATGCAGCAAAGTCAGGCCAACAGATACGCTAGGAAACAGTGGTTCTATTGCAGAATGACTCTCCTCTTTTAAAAAGGGGTTCGCAGCAGATTTTGTTTCATTAGTAAGAACCGCTAGTATATTTCAAATGTTGTTTTAATATATAAATGTGAATTTCACCTCTTTTTAGAGATACATATGTTAAGTGAAGCACATTAGTACCTTGATACTTTGATTAAATGCTTGTTTGTACAGAGAGCACAAAATACTTCTCTCTCATTCAATCTTTTAACAATTTTAAGCAAACAGAGAACAGGGAAGAAATGAGAGAAATAGGGGTGTGACTGTGGTCCGCTGATTGGTGTTTCAAATCTTCTAAAACTTTTTGAGGAAATGTAGCAATATGTTGCCTCGCTTGCTTTCCAACTTCTGAAGGAGCATTTTGCCTGGGAATTTGGAAGAATTTATTCTGTATATAATATGTAAGAAGATGTTTAAACCGTAATTGCATGTAATTTGAAGGAAACGTTCTTTCAGTGGAATGGAGATTGACCTACTCAGGAATATCAAGATGTAGAGGGGTTCACATTTTTGTGATAATATTTTATCATTTTGAAAACTTACTCTTAATAGACCCCCACGTTACATTTCAGTAAAGTGGTTTCATTTTCTTTAACAGCCATTAATAGCTATTAGAGATTTAAAAAAAATAATAATAATAAGGCTTTATATAGATCATTAAAGTACACTTAAGCAATGTGTAATTGACAATTAAATCAGCCTGGCAATGCATTATCATAAGTTTGATAGATCTGCCTTTCTTAAAGTACTGAGAAGAAAGGACCCTTTTGTAAGACACCCCTCTGCAGACTTTCCTTGCATTTTAATTGATCACAAAGCGTGCATTGTCTCCACGTAAGTGCTTGGTAATCATCTTCTACAAGTTTCCTTTTGTGCGGATTTCGATGCCGTGGGGGAGAGTGGTGCATGCTAGAAACAGTGTCCTTAGTGAGATGCGGAATGAGCCAGAGTTAAACCCTTGCCCTTGCCCTCATCTGTGAAATGCGCTTAAAGCTTTGCACTCTGAGAGCCCACATTCCTTGTTCTTTCTTTCCCTCTCCTCTTGCTTCTCTCTAAAGGTCAGTGGACGTGTGCTCACGGAGCTGCGTCTAAATGTTTCGTGATGACAGCCACGCCGAGGATGGCCCCCATTCCTGCGCCGCCAGTGGACACTGGCCTTACCCTGTCCAACCACATCAGAGGCGTGTGGGCTATGTTTGTTTGTAAAATGTAGAGTTTCTTTTTCTCCCCTAGGAAATTTGTGGACCTACCGTAGAGAAATTCTGTTTAAAATAATTGTATGTTGAGATCAAACTACGGAAACATCACTGAAATTGAGAGGGAATTCCAATCATTCATATATAAATATTTGTCTCATGAGGAACTTCTACAAATTGATAGATAATTGATTAATTTTTCCACTTTTGTTCACTTCCTTATGGCAAGCAGCAACAATGGGACTTACCTATGCAGTGTGAACCTTAAAACAGAGTACGTTCTCTGGATGTCAAACCAATAAAGCCAAAAAATTCAAAAGGTTAATTTTCACATAATTTGCTAGAATCTGAGGTGGGTCAAAGTACCAATAGAGTTTTTCCCCCTCTAATATCCAATAAGATATTTTATAACATGGACCTCATTAAATTTTCTGTGAATATTATTCATCTCATAAAGATTTGTCAGCTTTACTAAGTCTTTCTACTATTATTTAATATAGATTTTATGGATTTTTATGTGAGATAAATATGTTACATTGAAGGTGACAAAGTATGACGGTGATTTTGAAGTAATTTTTAAAATATTGAAAATTGGTTAGGTATTGATATCCAATTGGTAGAAATTAAATTTTCAATCCATCTAGGAAGGAGAAAGGAATATCGTATAATCTTTCTTTACACTGTGGCGTCGTTCCATTCACGTGACAGCTAGCTAGTGATTTTTTAAAAATTAAATTAATGAATTCAAAAGGGTCAAACTACACTTCAAGTGATGCTGGTAAAACTGTAATAGTTCGGTGATCTCTCCACGGCTGCCTCGCTGCAGTGTGGCCAGACCCACTGGGCGGGGTGTGTGGATTTAAACCTCAGCAGGCAGGTCACAAGGTCAGGCGTCGGCGTCACCATACCTGATGGGTTTATGTGAGTGTATAAAAGGAGGAGAGGAGGCCCCCCCCAGCCCTGGGGACCCTCAGTGGTAGCAGGAAGACACAACCCAAGGAGTAACTGATGGAAATGTTAAGAGAACGCTGTATTCTCAGGAACGGATGGGATGTAAGAAAAAAAAAAAAGAGAGAATGCGGTAGAAGTGTATACGTTTTTATTTTATAGGAAGAAGCTAAAAGTCACTGAGAGATTTTTCTAAAGGTCAGCCGTGGGCACAGGACTTGGCAGTGGCGATCTTTTAATTTTGGTCTCGCCCTCTCAATTTGATTCTGTCGCTTGAAACACGTCTCAAGGCGTTAATGAAAGAAATTAAGATTGGCGAGGCGGCAGGAACCCTTGGTTGCAAAACTCAAGCAGCGAAATGGTTGATAATTTTAAAGTATCTAGTGAGTCAGTAGTGAAAACATTGCAGCAGCTCTTCAGGGATATTTCTTTTTCCGTTTCTGGAAGTGCACTAAAACCCCGCTGGTTTGGAATAGTCTTTTCTAAAATTGGAGACTCTCCCAAATGTAAACGATTTTTGTAAATATTATCATAAACTTAGGTGTACATGTACTATTTAGTTGAATGGAGTATGTTACGTGAAAACCAGTGTGTCACAACAGGGCTGTGTTAAATGTGTTTTCTAAACTTTCAAGTATCTAGTTACATCATTTACTTGTAAATTTTTTACTCCAAAGAAAGGTTACGTAGTCTTTGGGATTTCTAGTTCAGATCATGTTTTGATTCAGGGTCTTTGACATAATTCAAAGACAGAGTACATTAAAAGAGTCATACTCTAGAACCAATTATGGTTTGTTTAAGAACAAAAATATGTCACATAATATACAGTATATCATCTTAGTAGGGCAATAACAAAAAAAAATAATCACAATAAGTACTCAATAAAATTAAGTCTTTATTCCTAAGGGGTTAAAAGAAAAAACTCTTAGAAAATCAGGAAGACAAAGGATCTCTTAAAATTTATTAAAATACAGCTATCTTAAACCAACCACCAAATAACAGATGAGCAACAGTGCATATTATCATCATTCATTAAATAATGTTCTGGAAGGCTTGATCATAGCTATAAGACAAAATAACAGACATGCTAATTAGAACCACAGAGATAAAAATTTTATGCCAGGCATGGTGGCTCACATCTGTGGTCCCAGCTATTCAGGAGACTGAGGCAGGAGAATGGCTTGAGCCTGGGAGTTCCAGATCAGCCTGGGCAACATAGCAAGACCCCATCTTTTAAAAAAATGTCATTTTTCAAAAAAAATGAATTTATATTCATAAAAAGTCAAAAAAACTAAAAATCTGGGAGAATTTAACAACAGTATAATGAAAAAAAAATTTTTTAAATCAACCCCTTAACCTTAAATTAGCAGTAACAGATGTGGAAGCTATTTGAAGAAAGCCTTAAGTCCTCCCTGAGAGAGAAAACATTAAGATTTTAGTAAATTTAGAGTTAATCCGTGCTTCTAGGTGGAAAAAATAAATATTATAAAGATGTTAAATTTTCTCAAATAAATCCAAGGGTTCAAAACAAACACCAATCAAAATCCCTGTAGAATTATTTTTGAATGGGCAAGATTATTCTAAACTTTAACTTGAAGTTCCCTTTGAAAGAAAAGAGTCATGATTAGGGTGACTTGCCATACCAGATGTTATAAAACATAGCTACCAATTTTTCATAATGAAACCAATGTGGTACCAACACACATGGAATCTGATACACAAACATACATATCTTACCCCCAAAACCCCTGGATATAATCCATGGTTTGGGAAAAGGCTCGTGTGATAAAGGACACTGGTCAAACTTCCTATGTGGGAAAGATGAAACATTCAGGTTGGACCCTGACCTTACACCATGCACCAAAATGAATTCTAGATGAATCAAGCAGAAAAATTTTAAAAAATCAACAAAATACAAATCTACTTTCAGGTTGGGCAAGATTTTTATGTAAAAAATAAAATAATGGGGGAAATTATCAAAGTCTTTGGCTATATAAGAATTTTAAAATTCAGCACCAAATACGTTTTTTTAGTCATTAAAAGTAAATGGCTGGGCACGGTGTCTCATGCCTTAATCCTAGCACTTTGGGAGGCCGAGGTGGGAGGATTGCTCAAGGCCAGGAGTTCAAGACCAGCCTGGGCAACATAGCAGGACCCTGTCTCTACAAAAAAATGCAAAAATTAGCCAGGCATGATGGCATGCACCTATAGTCCTAGGTAGTTGGGAGGCTGAGGCAGGAGGATCGCTTGAGCCCAGGAGTTTGAGGTTGCAGTGAGCTATGATCACACTATGATCACTCTAGCCTGGGTGACAGAGAGAGACCCTGTCTCAAAAAAAAAAAGAAAAGAAAAAGAAAAAGAAAAGAGTAAATGATGACTTACAAAAAATTTTTTTAAATCCTTTTTTAAGACTTAAAATACAGAAATAAATATAAAACTGCTTCAGCTCAATTAAAAAAACCAGTTTATGACTAAGGCACATAAACTGACCGTAAAAGTAGACAAATGACAATAAACACTGGGGGAAATATTTATTTTCATTAATATTTGAAGACAAATAAAACAATGAAATAACATAAGTAACATGTTATTACCCATCACATTTACAAATTTAAGACTAAATCCTAGGACATTCAAGACTGAAAAGTCCTGCACTGTTCTCATAAGCAGGGGAACGTCAGCAATTGCAAATCTTCTGTAAAGCAACTTGGTGATATATGATAAGACATCAAATAATTCTCTTGGAAGAAAATCAGAAATGCCTACATACATTCAAGTTGAAGAATTTGTACCTCAATGCTATATATAAAAGTAAAAATTTATAAGCACTTTTAATATCTAACCTTGGGGAAATGGTTCAATAAATTATGAAACATCAGTAAAGTGAAACAATATGCAATCCTGGGAAAATATTTTCAAAAATCATCACTTATGTGAGAAAAATGCCTGGCGTTTGTATAAAAAACGGATTAAACGCTGATCAATACGACAGCAATTTTATGTAAAAAGAATAAAGTATATGCACTTAAAATGACTAAAAGGAAATATACTAAAAGTTAAACAGTTATTTTTTTCTGGTCAGATTTAGGCGATGATAATTTTTCTTCTTTTATCTGTATTTCTGAGCATGAGTTGCTTTTGTAATCATTTAAAAAATGTTAGAGAGAATCACATTCTACATCCAAATTATCTCTAAATCTGAGTTAATGGCATCTAAATTAAAAACATTTTCATGGTCAAGTTTTACTAGCATAATATCGTATGCTCAGTGGGAATTCGGTATATTATATTGATAAGTTTCCTTTGCAGCCAGATGCTAAATATAGGCTACAAAAGGAAATGATCTTCCAGGGATTTCTGAATAAATACTTATTATAAAGCGAGTTTTGTTTCAGCCTGAGATAGCCTAGAAGTAAGATCCCGTGAGTTGCTCAGAAACGCACCAGCTGACGTTTTTCTGCTGATGTCAACATGGTTTGGGTATCATTTGGAGCAGTTTGTGTTCTCAGTGGCTTTGCACAACCCTAGTAATGATTTTGCAGGTGTTCTGGCATCGGGCCTTCATTTATAAAAATGAGAATGAAATGCATTCTGGTGCTTTCAGCATTTTTTGCAGGTTTGTGTGTGTGTGTGTGTGTGTGTGTGTGTGTGTTGTTTTGTGTGCATTTTTTTTTCCTGTAAAGTATTCCTTTTGAAGTTCAGAGCTTAGGCAGAGAAAGGCTGAGTTTGGCGGGTGTAACTTTTGAATGCATAAAACGGCAGCTTTAATCTCAGGTTATGATTGACACCAAACAAAATGCAGACTCTCTTTGTTCCGCCAAACACAGTGGAATACACGCGAGTATCCGTGGCGTTGGGTGTGCGTTGTGTGCACACGAGTGTGTGTGGGTGCTGTTTGTCCCACGAAAGAAAACGGTTTGCGGCGTCAACAGCAGACGGCTAATGAATCTGGCGCCCTTTAAGCCGTCTCCGAAGGAGCAATTCTGATGACAGGCCCACGAAACACACGCTAAGGCGATGTGACAGGAGTCTCAGCTGGCATGGCCGCCACTCACAAGACTGAGCAGAATGGGCAGCAGAGACCTCTGGTGACCAAGCTAAGAGCCCGGAGAGTTTCACACGTGGTGTTACACCTGCCTGTCACAGACAAAAAGCATCATTGAGTGGGTCCAGGGAGTGACAAGCTGTCTGTATCACATTAGGTGATTATCCTGAGACAGGGTCACCTGAGGAGGACAGGAAGGTTTTGCTTCTCAGTAATTTTGTTTTATTAAGTATTTTGGAGAAGGTTTGAGGCTTTTCATCCGTTGTCAGTTTCCCTATTATTACACATGGCTAAAGACAGGCACTGCAGCTGCCCCCAAAGATCGCAGAGAGTGGGCGAGATGCTCTTCAAAGATTTTTGGAGTCACATGGAACCCCTCGGGCCTCTTGAATCTTTGATCATCTGGAAACAAAAGGCAGATAACTTTTTATCCCATAATTATGCTTGGATTCCATTATGCGTCCTACTTCATTCCAGACTCCTTCCCCTATTTCCATCCTACACCCCTGTGCCAGTTTCTCCCTCCTAAAACACTCCTTTGCCATGCCTTTCTTCACTGTGTTTCTCTGATCATTTGGTCATTTGTTTATTTATTCTATTATGCAACAAACATTTATGGAGCGCCTACTATGTACCAGACACTTTATGAGGCATCGGAGATACGGAAATTCTTACCGAGGTCCCTGATCCCAAGAAGCCAACACTCTAATGGGGCACAAAGAAGAAAATGAATTTGTGAGTTAATTGCTACAATAAGGCTACATACAACGGCTTGCGACAATAGACACGTATTATTACTCTTGGGAATCTACAGATCAACAGTGGTTTAGCAGATCCAGGCCGGGTGGCCCTCTTTCAGGCTGTGAGTCACCTGGGCTTGGCTCTAGCCTGTGGGTTGGAGTCAGATCATTTCCACGTGTGTTTGTTCTGGGACCCAGGTGGAAAGTGCAGCAGTGTCCCCAGGGCATACTTTTCTCATGACAAGTCACAATGCAGAAAAAACCCAAACCAAACCACACAAGCACATTTAACATGGTGCCTGCTAACATTTTAATTGCTGAAGCAAGTCTCATTCTCAAGCCCAACGTCAATGGAGCAGGGACGTACATTCCTCCCATTCTAGTGTATTATAAGGTCACATGGTGGAGGGAGGGCGTGAAGAATTGGAAAAATAACTCAGTCTGCCACACAAATGATGGCAATAAAGTATGATAAATGGTATGAGGGAAGTATATTCAAGGTTTAGAGTAAGTATAGAGAAATATTTCAGAGGAGGGCTATATTAGGGTTCAACCAGAGAAACAGCACTAGTAGAATCAATAGATAGATGACAGATAGCTAGAATGCAGATAATATTAATCGATAGATAGATTAGGTAGATGATAAATAGATACCTGTTACAGAGATGATTTGACTTTACACAATTGTGGCAGTAGGTTAAGCAGCCTCTTTAAGGTTTTTTTTCTCTGCATCTGATGCTGGACCTTGAAGTCCATAAGCCAAATGGTCAAGAAAGGAAGATGCTAAAGTCGGGGAGATAAAGGATTGCTAGAACCCAGAAACACAAGCTGGAAGTCCTCGAAGATGGACAGAAACACTTGTAAGTTCTTGTTGCCTCTGCTCTGTCAGGTTTTGTGACCTTGGTGATAGAGCTAAACACACACATGGTCCAGAAGTCAGAGAAGCTCAGGGAGGATCCGAGGGAAGGCAGAGCAGCTGCAGAACCAGCCGCTGCTTCACACCAGCAGAGGCGAGTCGGCAGATCACCAGCCATGTGTGCGAACTACAAAACAACAGTTGCTTCCCTTCTGTCCTTCAGATCTCCCAAGAATCTTCCATATGGCTCCCCCCACCTAGAAATTTATTTTTAAAGTGAATTTTGGGAAATGTAGCTCAACCTAGCCAAGTTAACACATTACAAAGCCATCAAAAGAGGCATCTAATGCAACTCCTAAGAAAATTAGGAAATGCTTTCAGGACAGGTGATAGTTGAACTGAACCTTTAAAGATGAGCAGGAGTTAACCAGTAAATGGGAAGTAGCAATTCTTACAAAGCATGAGAAGCTAAGCCCCAGGAATAGGGGAGACCCTGGTATAGAAGCCCAACCGCCAAAGCCATCAGGAACAAACTCGTAGCCAAAGTGAGGTTTATTTAACTTGCTACAGCAACTGAGATGCATGCTGAGGGCATAAGGGGGCGTCTTAGGAAAAGGGAGTTGGCAGGCGCTAATTGTAGAAATGGGTGGGGCTTATGCTGCATGATTCTAAGGAGGTTTTAAGGAAGTGGAGGGCAGCCCTGGATTGGGTGTTTTCAGAAAGTGTTGGGTACTGTTATAGACTGAACTGCATCCTCCCCCAAATTTATAGATTGATGTTCTTACCCCCAGTACCTGAGAATGCAACTGTATTTGGAGATAGGGCTTTTAAGGAGGTAATTAAGGTTGATGAGGTCATAAGCATGGGGCCCCAATCCAGTAAGACTGGTGTCCCTAAAATAAAAGGAAAAGACACAGGTACGTGCAGGCCTAGAGAAAAGGTCACGAGCGGGCCAAGGAGAGAGGCCTCACGAGAAACCAACCCTGCTGGCACCTCGATCTTGACTTCCAGCCTCCAGAACTGTGAGAAATGCATTTCCGTTGTTTAAGCCCCGTAGTCCATGGCATATCCGTGTGGCGGCCCCAGCTGACTCGCACAGCTGTCTGGGTAGTTACTTTCTGGACGACAGGAAGATTAAAGATGGGCTGGAGCTGTCACTGCTAAGGAAGCCGTCAGGAGAAGGGGATGTTTCGTTGTTGTTGTGCTTGCGTGGTGTCCTTTTCTTTCTCTCATTCCTCCAGTATCTCAAATTCTGATGATTTTTATATTCTGTGGGAGTTGTTCATGTTTAGTCAGGGGCATCGTGATCTACCTGTCGGCTGCCAGCTGCCGGAACCGCGTGCCCCTTTTTCATTGGCATATTCAGAGAGGATTCTCATTACGGATCCAGAAATGACATGGAATCTTCATGATTTACTATGTTGAATGCAGATTTTTTAGATTTTTTTTTGGCCAGGTTTGCAGGATCTTCAGTCCAACTTCCTTTCTCCTAGTATGTATTTCTCCACCTCTCTCAATCCTTGCTCTTCTGTTCATGATCTCACCGTCTCCCGCACAAACTTACCCTCACTGCGGTCTCCTCTGCGTGGGACATCTCACGCTTTCCCGCCACGTGCTACCCACACGAAGGCACGCCCTTCAGGGTTCTCATAAGTCCTGTCTCTCCATGAAAGTCTCTCTGGTTACTCCAGCCAACTCTTACCTGTCCTTCCTTGGAGCTCTCACGGTTCTTAATATCCTACAGCAACAGACATTGCCTCGTTCTTTCTTTCACGTATGTAAGTTGTGTCTTTTCTAACTTGAGTGTAAGCTCCTTGAGGACAAGCACCATGTCTGGCGCCTCCATTTTGGAATCCTCCATAGTGGAATTCACTTTCAGACCACTAACATTGCAGTCCCTCAAAAAAAAAAATAAAGTAAAAGTTGTGGCTTGTTTAGTTCTTGTTTAGTGCTTCACAATTTTTTTTCCAACTGGGACCACATTATGACATCTTTGTATTCATTAATTTTTTTTTTTTTTTGCTGCCAAGATGATGTCCTTGACTTATTCATATATTCAGCCAGCCAGTATTTCTGAGCACCTATTTTTGTGCTCAGCACTTTGATATTTCAGCTGAGCCCCGAAGGATATGCAGAAATAAACCGAGTGAGGGGGTGGGGACAGTTGGAGAGTTTCGCATGGGTAGGAAACAGCATGAACAAAAGCACAGAGGCAAGAGAAATTGCGTAGTTGAAGAATTGGAAGCAGTTCAGGGTGCAAAGTGCATAGGGCGCCAGGTGAGAAAACCTGAGAGGTGAGCTGGAGACCTAGCGGGGGCCCAGGAGCCATGGTATGTGGCTTGGACTTCATGTTAAGGGCAGGGAGAAACCTTCAGTGGGTTCTAAGTAGGAGACCGCTATGACCATGTTTTAATATTAAATAATGCTGGCTGAAATGTGTCACATGGATCAGAGTCACAGAGTCTGGAGACAGGGAAATTCTTAATAAGGAGGTCTGGTGGCCTGAACTGGGATAGTGGAGGAAGTAGGTGGGTTCTAGAGAAAGTATTGACCCACAGACTCTCATTGTCTCTCTGGCAATTTTTACACACGGGCCTTCTAGTTCCTGTATACATGTTCATTAAATTGCTCTTTGCCTATGGAATTAAAAAGGGACCCAAGGTTGTATCAATCTGGGTGCTGATTGCCTGGGAATGTTCAGTCTGTGAATATTCCATGAGCTAAACACTTGTGTGTACTTTTCTGTAAGTACGTAATACTTAGAAAGTTTGGAATAATTGATCCAGGAATTGTATCCAAGTCCAGAACTTATAATTTCATATAACTGTTGCAATCCTTATCTGGCAAAAATTCACAGCCACCTTCAAAATCTACTCTTGTGGTTGCTTTTTTTTTTTTTTTTTGAAATATCAGATCCAGCCAGCATATTGGAAGCATGTGAGTTTGTTCCGCGCTGTTGCTTTCCCATCCCGAAAGCGAGATGCAGGCCCCCAGCCCCGTTATTTTTTCAGTTATCCATTGGAGGACACGGTGATAGCAGCACATGGAGATCTCAGAAGTCAGGGCGAGGAGCTGCATGTTTTGCTACAGTCAGTGGGAGTGAGGGTTTTATGTGACCTCTAGGATCTACCTCTGCCTCCTGCCCCCCCTCTCTTTCTGAGCGAGAGTGCAGGGGCAGAAGTAGCCTGCTTGCTTTTGAAACTAGGCTGCCTTCTAGGGTTCCTGCCCCAGTTCCCCAACTGGTTTCTGAAACATTCCGAATGTTCTCGCATCTTGTTTGTACTGCCCTGCTTTTTCATTTAGCATCCAAATAAATAATTCATGATGTCATATATGGCAGGGTAACTCACAGCTCTGTATGACTGGATTTCCTCACTCCCACTGGGGTTAAACCCTTTTTGTAGCGTGTTTGGCCCTCTCTTTGGTCGGAGCATCTTCCTTTGCCTGGTCCTCACTTTCTGATTTGCCCTGGGGTTCTGGTCTTGGCCCAGTTCTTAGTTTTTTTGTCCTCAACCACCTGCCCCACTGCAAGATTTCTCACGGCCTCCTCTCCTGCAAGGATCTGCCTGCAGATATCTCCACCCGTGCTTGCTCCAAGCAGAGTGAGTTCTCTTCCCTAACTACCCTGTTTTACCTTCTCGGTCGCCTTCTCAGTCAATAGTATCATTCGCCAGATTGTCCACGCGGTAAACACCAGAATTATCTTCAACTCCTCAGTTTACTTCATTGCACCCATGGAGTTGTCCACATAATGATTCTCCCATTGAAATATCTTCTCCCCCCTCCCCTCTGTGTCTCCAGCTGCTGCCTAGGCAACGTGGCACGGCGAGATGAGCTAGGCCTGCCGCCCGGCTCTGCCACTGACCTTGGCCTTTCTTAATCTCCCAGGCCCTCAGTTTTCTCACGTGTGTCATGTCAGGGGTAAGGTGGGTTTACTGGGCGGCTCTGATGATTGAGTGTTTCAGTCTTAGGCGGAGCATCTACCACAAGCCTGACTGGTAGGCAGTGGTCAGTGGGTAGAAGAAGCTTCCTCACAGTTCTGAGCACCTCTTACCTGTGTGGTGGCTTCGCCACGGCTCACCCTCCCTGCCTGCAGACTCTTCCCCCTTCTCGGGCCATGCACCATACCAAAACCAGAGTTCTTAATATCTTTCTAGAGCCCCAAACTTTTCATGGCTTCCTGATGCCAGAGTCTTTGGTGTGCAATGCAATGTCCTTCTGCATGTAGCTCCAGGTGACTCTCTGCTCTGTCTGTTACCACCTTTGGCTTCTAGATACCTGCCAGGAACTGTCTTTTGAAGATCATGACTTAGCCTGTGAATAAATGTTTAATAAAGGTCTATCACATACCATACATTGTTCTAAAGTGGGAATAAAATGGAGACAGTCCCTGTTTTCATGCAACTTAGGTTCTAATGGCAGAAATAGATAGCAAATACATAAATAACTTGATTTCAGAGAGTGATATAGAAAGAAATGTAACACAGAAATGGCCTGAGTATTCTACAAGAGAGATGGATGCATTACAATAGTTTCAAAATCATCTTTCCTAGACCGTCTGGGTTTCTCTCTCCTTTTGATGTCACCTTCCAGAAAGGAATCCTGATCTCCTCCACCGTGGTCTTTGTTAAGGTGGTGATCCTGACTTCTTAAAATTCCCTGGGATCAAAACCACTAGGAAAGAGAGAGCCCCGAGTGCACCAAGCTCCAGGTTGGCATCCCAGGTGCGTGGACAGTGGTCAAGGTACATACACAGTTGCTCTGACATGGCACTCTGAGCAGGCAGAAAAGAGGGTGGTCATGCATATGACTCCTTTAAAGATAGCAAGAAGAAACTCAGTGCATTTTCCACGCAAATGTTAACGCCTAACTTATGCTCATTCACCTGTGGTCCTCTCAACTTTCCCATCTGCCTGAAAGGTGCTGGTGTTTGGCAGGACGTTAGCCCAAAAGGCCAAAAATGACCACACCAGTCAGTTGTGAATGTGTTGTTTGCTAAGTCGTAAAGAGTTCACAAACTAAGGCTATTTTATCCACTACGTTATTTGTAGTCTATTTTAATAGGAAATCCTTTAATTTCTTCTTTTTTTGTCTTCCACAGACCTTTCTCTCCGCACACAGAGTCCTCTAAAGCCAGTTCTTGGTGTCTGCTTTCAGTGACAGCAAGCAGTCATTACCACTTGTTAGAATAATACCTCTTAAATTTATCTAGTACCTATTTTCAAGTGGCTTCTTGGAGTTCTAAGTACTTTATGGTTTATTATTTACACCTACTTGTTGATAAATATGACACTTTATCATTTTAAGGGGCTTTGCAGTTATTCTTGCTAATTAGTTGTCTCTGTGCCCTGCTCATCCTAGCAAACATCTCCACTTGGAAACGAGCAAGTAGTCCCACAGCTTGTGGAAGGAAATGTCCATTTGAAATTTCGGGCCCTTGGCTTTGTCACCAGGATGGCTGCCTCCTGCTTCGAAAGTGTGGCTTGCAGGTAATTTTGGGGTGCTCCAGGGAAAGGAGCTCATGTTACAAAGTTCCTCAGGTTACCGTCCCATCTTTTCTTTACCACTGCTCCTGGGGTTTTACTTTAAACCCACTGTCAGTTTTGTGTTTCAGGTAGTGATTTGAGATACCTGTGTCCTTTTGGCTTTGGGGGCTTTCACCCCAAGGCAAGAGAGGGTCCTGGGGGTGGAAGAACAGGATCCTACCGTATTCCGATAGTTCTCATCTCCTGTCCTCGCGGACTTCACTGCTTTGCCTGCATTGCACCCACAGAGACCCTGCCTCTGAGGTTGACAGATCTAGGTCACAAGAACTCTGCGTCTTACACACCGTGTCAGCAGGATGGAAGGAAATTCATGCATTCACACATGCAGTGATCAACTTCAGTGAGCACCTACTATGTGTCCCGCACTTAGGACTCTGAAAATCCATTTCTTTTAGACCTTGGTCGTGGCTTCCTACTTTTCACAAATTCTCCGTACATTTTTTCCATCTTCTATAGCAATGTGGTACGCTTCTTAATTAAACTTGGCAGTGCTTGGTATCTGAAACTACCAGCTAAATAGATTTAATGTCCTCGGTGCCTCCGCATTCCAGGATTGTTCTTTTAGAAGCGGGCTAGATTTTTGTAGCACCCTACCGTCGTCAAAGAATCTGTTCTGCCAGGCCCTTAGCACATTTCACATTATATGCTTCCGTGGAAAGGGTACTTTCTGTGACTCGTACAAAGTAAATGACAAAATGCAAAGAAAAGGCACAGAAGGCAGAGAAATCTTGGTGTCGTTAATGTTGCATTTGGAAATTTAGCTCTTTATTCTGGAAATTACCTATAACAGAAGTAAACACACATATAATTTACCTTTTTAAAGATTTTTAGGAAGTGCAGGTCTAGAAAGGCCAAGAAGCTGGCTGATTCTTAGCTCACCATCGGTATGCTCACATTGCAGCACTTTGCAGATTTTTCCTCACCAAGGTTGCATTATTAACTAAAAATTTGATTTCTGTAGTTTAAAAAAAAACATCTTTTTGGACAGAGAGGGCATCGAAACAATTGCTGTTGTTGTTCTTTGTTAATTACTGCTATTAATTCTTTGGAAAAATTCCCCCCTACAACCCAAATTTAGTAATAATCAGGATTGTTAAAAAATTAACTCCCATTGCAGATAAGCTCAAAAAATAATAATAATTTGTCTCTGAAAGTTGTCAGTCTGACTAGTCTCAAATCTGTCTTTATTTGGGATAAAGTTTGAAAGGAATTGATACGATACTAGTATCCAAGACATAACCTTTTAAGCAATTTTTCATTAACTTTCTATCCTCTAAGGTTATTACGGTCACATTAGGTGGGAAAGTGTAAGATGCATTATATTAAACACTGCTTAAACACCATGCCTTGCCAGGGTGTGTCTGGGAACCTCTGTACACGGCGGGGGAGCTGGGTTGGACGTGGTGCAGGCGAAGGAAGGCAGCGTCCAAGCTCGGTCATCATTGCATCTTCGGTGGGAAAGCCACACCATCCTTCTGCACTTGAACTTCTACAGCTGAGCAGGGAAAGGAACCAGCTCTGCCTCGCCCCACTGTGTTGTTACAGGGATTAAATGAATTGCCAAATGTGATAAGGTCTTGAAATTTAAAACACAGTACATGAAAAGAATTTCTCAATGTTGTTAATCTGTGCCAGCCAATGTCTGAATGAGAATCAGCAGCATTTGGGTTGGTTGCATTTTATTATTTTTTCGTACACGTTAAGGAAATGACATTGTTTCAATGTTTCATTGTTTCAATGTTTTTGAAAATAAAATGGTCCTTACTTCACTGTTCCGGTGGTTAAAAATAAATTCATTCCTTTATTTAACAAATAGTTATTAATTACCAGCTAAGAGAAAGATATTCTATTGGGCATATTAATAAGTTCAAAGATTAATTCACTGTGGATTTTGGGGGGAGGCAAAGACTTACTGTACAATATGTAAATGTTATAAACAATATGCCTTCTTCCTACTTATGTTTATAACCCCAAGTTCAGCATATGTAACTGGTGGATGTAAAGCCCTCAATCTGTCATCTTAGTGAAGTTTGGACAAGTACTAACCTCTTATCTCAATAGCTTTCTCATTATTTAGGTCCCTAGACTAAAAAGGAAGTGGATAGAATATAAAATATTGAATGGTTTGGTTCAGTTCCAGTCATTATTACTATAGATCCATAATTTATTTCAATGTAGGAATAGCCCCATACACTGCAGCACAAGCTTCCAATGCTAAGAATCTATTTATGGATAAGCAAATGCCTTACTGTTGTATGTTAGTACTTGATCCATGGTTTAGCCCCATTAGAAATTATTAATATATGGAAGTATGCAGAAAAGGGCTTTGTGTCTGAGCAGCATATTTTTACCTTTCTTTAATAGACAAAACCTATGGCGGTGTCAGTCTAGTCATTTTGCATTTTTTTAAAAAATATTTGCATTAACAGAACACACGCAGTTTGATTATAAGCGCTTCACGGGCTTTAAAATAAATGAGCATTCGTTGCCCCCAAAGAGAGACACAGAGAGGTTAAGAGACTTCAGCCCCAGCACTCAGCACAAGTCACAAGGGAATAGGCTCAAACTCTCTCTCCCTAAAATCTTTCTGGTTCCAGGCTCATTTACATGATGCTTTTCTTACTTCAAAAGAACATCTTAGATTTTATATGATATCATTCCTTGGCAAGGTTATTCATTTTTATATATTCACCCCATCACTTTCAAATGTTATGATGAAGCAAGGATATGGAAAAACGGGGCTGTTTTAGGGACAAGGCTCTCATTTCACGATGTGATCTTTGTCGAGTGATTCATCAGCCTTCTCACTGCCATCTAGAAACAGGCGTGGTGACTGCTCTCCTTTGCTTATCTGCCTAAGTCCAATTGACACACTACGCAAAATTGCTGCACAGCAGAAATTAAAAAACCTTCATCTCCACCACCCCCAAGGACATGCCCATTTCCCTAGCTGTGGACTACGACCAAGTTCAGAGGTCAGAGATCTTAGCAAGAAATTGGAGTGTGGTCTAGATCGTCAATAGGTGGGAAACAGAGTGCACCATTATTTCCCCTGTTCTACTATTATTCCCACTAATGCTTTGGGTCCAGGTAATTACTCAGGTGCCCGGTTGTACTGAGAGAGAATGGGAGTGAGACCAATATTCTGTGACCCAGGTCTGTCCGGGGCTGCTCTGTGTCGTTCCATCCGAGCCAAGAGCATTCGTGGCTTCAGGTCGGCACACACCTGCTGGAATGGTACTTTAGCTTGCACTTCTGACGGCTGTTCAGTCTCTAGCAAGCATCTCATCTTTTCCTTCTGTGTGTGTTGAACTTGCTATTTTACTTGGCTAATCTGCACAGAATTCTTCTAATTCCAATAAACAGAAGTACAGTGCATATTTCCCTGGTAACTGTAGATGCAAAGCCCAGTGAGGATAATAAAGTCAGATTTTTCTTATTTTGGAAAAGAGAAACTCATTGGTCTTTGGATGATGATGCTCCTCTGTCAATTCGGACTTCAGTGTGACCAAACGATCTGCATCGCCCACCTCCTTTACGTACCCTGTTTCAGGTGAATCATGCTCTGATTTATAAGAACTCTGAAGCCCACAGAGTTAAAATAGTTCCAAATCCCCCGATCTCTGTCCTCTGCGTCTATGACCCATGGTGGGGGCTGAGGATCTTGACCTTGTCACTCTTGCGGAGGACAAGAGCAGAGGAACAGATGATTCCAACTGTGAATGCAGTGTCCCAGAAAAGAGAGGCAAAAAATTCCTTTTTAGCACACACTGACCTATCCAAATCTTTCGTTCCTCCTCTGCGTTGCCTGCTGGTAGCTGACGGCCAAAGGAAACCATGAAATCGGTTTTGCTATTAAATGTATAAGAAAAAGGTAAATGAGTTGCTTATGTTTCTTCCCCATTTGTTTGTGTGTAAAGACGGTAATTAGGAGAACTCACACCAGCCAGGCTTGAGTGAATGCAAACAAGACCCCTATAGGCAGCACAGTGTATTAGTGTAAAAATATGCATAGACAACATAACTTGTCAGAGAGGATTATTTCTACTTAGTGAATCTGCAGGAGTCCCTTTGCTCTGCTATTCACCATTTGACTAGAGAAGAGAGGAGAGAGAGAGAGAGAGAGAGATAGGAGGAGAGAGGGCGCATTAGTGAACAGCGACCGTGGCATTGATGTTTGAGCGTACTTCTGAACTGGCTTTTGTTGAGACTATCAGTGCAGAAAGCATGCGCTGTCCCAAATCCGCTGTTACTATGAGAAATGAGGAGCTGCTTTTAAGGTATGTTGTGGGGTCCTTTGTTTTTAATGCATGCTTGCCTAGTCTCGAGGGCTGGCGGAGACAATAATCATGCTCCCAATCAAGTAGCTTCCTTAGCTTAGAAGAGAAAAGGAAGGAAAGGAAGCTAAAGAGAGAGAGAGGGAGATGAAACCGAGACCAAGAGATTGGGAGAAAGAGAGCGAGGCAGCGAGAGAAAGGCTGAGGACTGCTGTGAGTTCTGTGTGTACCAGTTTCCTTTCGAAAGCATAGCATGTATTTGCTCGCTGCTATTTGTGAGTGGCCAGTGGATAATTTTAAGGGCTCTGAATCTGGCTCTTGGTTCGTCTTTCCCTTTGCAATGTCTAAGCCTCTTTCATTATTATGCACTCTGCATGGAATATTCACCGAAAAAGGAGCTGAGGAGACTCCATATTAGACTTGCGTTCCAAATATCGCTGTAATCTGGACTTAGCCTACCTAAATAGTCCTCCCGTGTTACCAGGTTTGGATCACTTTATCCTGTTTGCCAAAATATGTACCTGTTTGGAGACCTCTGTTCATGCATGGCGTCCTGGGGCCCCACGTATGGAAAGCAAATATTTGTTTCCTGCATCTGTGTTGGGGTTCCATCACATACCAAGAAGGAGGCACCACTGACCTTTCGGGAAGCAGAGGGAGAATTATGATAGAATTGGCGTCCTGCTTTGAAAAATGTAGTCTTTTGTTTATTTGCTAGCAGACATTGTACCACTGAATACATCTTTGGGTCTGACAATGGGACCGGTTGAACAATGGAGCTGTCAAACTAGCTTAATGCATGTTTGGGGCTTTATTTTTTTTTTTTTCTTTCTCAACACCCTTTTTATCTCTTATAATCTTGTTTGTAGAGGCTATACAGAATGAAGAGCTTTTAGAACTGCTTGTTTGTGGTTTTGTGCTTTTAGAAAATTTAGCATCTACCGTTCGTGGAGCTTTTTGCATTTTGCCGCTGTGTTGGTTGGATTAAGTTAGAGATTTATTGCTTACCTCTCTGTTAACTACTGAAAGAAAACTTATTGATTGAGAATGCTTGTACTACCACTGTCATTCTGGCAAATGCCTTGTGATCAGACCTGTCTCTACGGTATTTAATGCTTGGGGATTTTAAAGTTGCAGATTTGGTGGACTTATGGAACGTAGCATGCAGGAGAAGTTAAGAGGAATATTTTTAATGTTTAGGTAAATTATAATTTCTAGTCTCTACTTCCACTTTTGGCATCCATGTAGATAAACACTTTAGAAATTCAAGGACAAGTGAGAACTTTTGCTCTTATAATTTTGGTCACAACATATTATTATACAGCCTATTAAGTTGTTAAGTTCAAGGTCTCTATGGAATATATTGATTTTTGATTTATGGTTATGTCCTCATAAAAGGGCAAACATTTCTCACATTTTTAAATATCTTTCAGTTTATAAAAAAAAGCACTGGTTTCTAAGGAGAGAATAGTGAGACTTTAGAAATGGAAAATGGGAAAATCTGTTTCAAACTTCTCGAATATCGAAACCATTTTTATTCCCACATTAGTTATAAAGGAACTGGTCCGAGAATAGTAAATGACAATTGATTTACGTGAAAATCATTTTACCGAGGCTGATTTCCATGAAGAATATATCTTATCTAACATTCTAGTGTTTTGCTTAATTAGCTGTTTGTGCCAGAGCAATATCTCAAAATGTATTAGTAAATTTATAGACAAAGATTAAGAACCCGATTTTTAAAGATAGAAGAGAAATTGTTTTAAATGGTAAATTTTTTAAAAAAAAATTTAGTTATGAATATTTTCTGTTGGATTGTATTTTGGTTCAAATTAGTGATGTTCTCAGTAAATAAGGAACAAAATGTATTACTTATGAAAACACAGTTATGAAACATTAGCTGTTCTTTAGAGTTTGGACATGAATTTCAATGTTTTAACTTAAGTGGAAATGTTATGGGCTATTTAATGCAGAATTATTAAAATAAATGTTACCAGCTAAGTAGAATTGCCTTCTCCAATACAGATTTTTCTCTTGACTACGTTTTGAGAGCACAGGTGCACCCAACGCGTATATATGCAGTATAATAATATTTTTAAAGTTATCTGTTGTAAATGGAGTGGATTTTAAAGGCACACTTACTATGTTCTCTTACTTCCAATGGGATCTGAACTGCTCATTCCGTCGGGTATACCAATAATTGCTTTTAGGATGAGCTCATAAAACGTAATTGGTGAAGCTTTATCTCTGAGGCTGGCAGGCTGTTACCAGCACACCCAGATTCTGCTTTCATGGGAAATTTTTTTTTTCCCAAAACAAAGGTCGCGAGTCAATTTTTTGTGGTTTGGGAAGAAAGTCGTCTTCTCTGCTCCCCAGCTGCTTGTCAGCAGCTCACTCACATAAAGAAACCACTTGGAAACCTCCATGTTGAATTTTTGACCTAAATTACCCATTATTTAACTGTGGTCTATTCACTTTCATTCCTGGGTGGTCATAGTTAGGTCCAGAAACAAGGGAAATCCCCTTCTCAACTTGTTTGCTTTTCCAGTGGTTTGGATCCATTACCAGTTTCCAGAATTTGGAGACTGCCCCATTCTAGCATCCGACCCACAGATGTCCTTCCCTTTAACCCGATAGGGATGGTGAGGTTGGCCCGAAGCTGCAAACTTCCCTACATCTATTTGCACAGCAGTAACAGGATATATCATCTGTGTCCTTCCATAAGCTTCTGTGTGTCATGATTTCTCGGGATAGTGACCTGAACAAATGTTGAGATCAAATTTAACTCGAAGCCCAGACCTGCAGAAAAGGAATAGGAAAAGATTCAAACTGGCAAAATGGTTTCTTTCAATAGAGAGTAATGATCGCACCCTAAGCCCCTCCAGCGGGGGCCTTGGGAATGTTCCCATCGATGTGTTCAGCGGACCACAGACGCAGATCTGTAACCTCGGTGTACTAACATCCCCCCGGTTTGTTAAAATGAAACCTGATCGTTTTTCTTTTTTAAACCATGAGTGTATACAATTGCACCATATCCTTTGGGGGCCGAAAAACAAAAGAGAGCATTCGATTAATATTCATATTTAGAACCTTATAGCAAGTGCAGACTGTGCTCGAATACCTAGGAAGTCATTCAAGGAGTGAATCAATACTAATTATTGTAATCAGGGGGGTTAATTAGGTGAAAATGCGGCTGATGGAAAGTTCATTGCTCACAGCCCCAGAAAACACTCAGGTGGATGAAAAGAAAGTAAGATGCAAAAGGAAGAGGGTTATGTAGGAATGATCTCTCTGTATTTAAGGTGTCAGAATTTGTAGGGGAAGAACATAAGGTTGATTTTGTATAATTGGGGTACTGAGGGAATTAGAAATACCCAGCTTAGTTTCTTGTATAGCGATTTCTGTAAAAGTCATTAACAGAAGGCAGTTTGTTTAGCGGCATCTTCCGCTCCAGAGCATTTAGCTGGCTGCACTTCTCCGAACAGTAACGCGTCCAAGTGCATTCAGCGGCAACAAAGCCTTCTCAGGTCACCTTTGTTAGCCTGTACCGAACTGCTGTCTGCATTTCGGTAATTCCTGGGAAATCTGTGTGGGTTGGAGGGGGGAGGGTGTTCTCATTTCATAAAACTATTGATTGCTTCTCTACTGGTTACTGGATCTGGGAGTTTTTCTGAACTAATAGTGACTTTTATTCTCTAGGACAGAGAAGGCAGTGGTTTGGGGAGGATTGCAATTCATGGCATTTGACTTAGCTGACGTGGGAAAGAGAGTGTCAGAGGAGGGAAGGCTCATGGGAGGTTTGAATGTTCTAGCCCGTTCAGTGTCCAAGAGCTGAAGCACCTTTTGGATTAATATGGCATCAATTTATAGAGATCAGACTAAGATGGAAGCAAGACGTGAGAGTGTGTGTGTGTGAGTTGTGTGTGTGAGTTGTTTGCATGTGTGTTGGAACCAGAGATGCTGCTGGTTAACCCTGGTTTGCAATGAGGTACACATTGTTCCCAAACACACCTTTCTGCTTTATGGAATGTCACCAGCGATTATCACGTACAGGTGTGTTTATCTTTGCCACAGCTTTCTTCTGACTGTGTGACCGATCCCAGCACATTTTCTTATATGTCAAGACCATTGGAGTTAACAGGCAATGGCATCTGTGGAGAGAGGCTGACACCAGCCCAGAGTGACATGTATTACGAGGGCAGACTGAGCTCTGGCTGCCTCGGCCCATTCCAGGTTGACCCGCCCGTGATTGGCTGCGTATGATCGTGATGAATCACTCAAATTTATGAAGCAGGATTGTCAGCATGCCCTCAGAGAAAAATCAAAACTCGAATTTTCCTGTAAGATTATTCAGTGCAACAAACTTTGTTGTCATGGGAAGGGAGAGCTTGAGGTTTGAAGTTACCCTGCTGGCTCCCTGCCAATATGCGTGGCTTTTTCATCCCCTGCTTGAGAAAGCTTGCAACTGCAATTAGTAAAAACTCCACTGAAATTTATGGGCAGCGTGGCTGGCTTCTAGCAGGTGTGTGAACTGGCCAGCTTGCGTACAGTTGTGGCTTTATGCAGAAACCGATGAGATGCTTTTCACCCTCCTGTAAGGCTGTCGGCCTCTGTCCTACAAGGGTGACAGGCCCTGCCATGTTGATCGTGGCTGGGTTTTTGAATATCTTGGTCTGGGATTCCAGACCTCTCGTGGGCTCTGGGAGAGAGCTCACCTGCTCATTTGCACATGCTTTAGGTATCATGTCTGTAAATGAAAATTCCGAGTTGGTGTTGGGTGGTGTGACCTCCTGGTGGTGCTGGCAGCGGTGACAATTCATTTTGACCTTCTCTTTGAAAACTGACTTAATAAAAAAGAATGGAGTCCTCATTCCAAGTTTCAGAATGCTCAGTGCCTGTTCCCCATCAACCACGACCTTCCTCTTCCCTCTCGGTTTGGCTTCAGGCCTTAAAAGAGTGAAAACCTTAATGCTAAGAGAACAATAGGATTAAGACTGGCTTTCTCTCTTCCTGGCCAACTAGCTGCCAGTTCTAGGTTTCAACAAAGACTAGGGGATGGGGGTGATATGATCCAAGTAAGGAATAAAACTAAAATTTATTAACAATCTACTCTGTGTCTGGCACTGCACTAAGCCCTCACTTTTACCTTGTATAATTTAATCCTCACAGATATCCAAGAGTTATTCCCATTTTAAAGATGGAAAAAACTGAGCCCAAGAAATGTAAAGTAATAGGTCCATGGACACAGAGCTTATAGGGGAAAGGATTATAACTCAGGACTCAGCCAAACTCCTTCCCTGGCCAACTTGAAAGTGTAACTATGTGATATTTGACATTTTAAAGACATTTCTTCCTCTGGTGCTGCATTTCCACGGTAGACAGTGATGGGTACACGCCTCCTCGTCTTGCCAGTGAGGAAGCTGTCCAATTGAGCAAGGAGCCATCACGTAGGATCCGAGGTGAAATCACTGGTCACTGTTTATGGTTTTAGCTGCTCGGTCCTCCCTAAATTGCACTTATTTTAAACTTGGCTCATCTTCCAATGCCAATTTTGGGAAGAGCGTAGGACTGAAGAAATGGAGCATGGTGAATAAAGGAGAAAGCATCACGGGAATAAGAAAGGAAACTTTTTTGGAAGCTGCAACTTTTGCTTCTGAGTTGTGACAACTCCCATCTCTGTCTTCACTTGTTCACCTTATAGTTCGGGAGGTCTCTGAATGAAAGCATCCTTGGCCTCAGTTTCTTTGGGCTTTAATCTGTAGAATGGGCACAGATGTTGGAAGGAAGAATAGAGAATGTGAAAGCATTATGAAATTAAAATGTGAATTTGTATGTGTCTTACGGTGCCAAAATAGGTCACACTGCGATCAGAACCAGTCAAGCAACAGATACATGTATATATATGGTGCTCAATAAAAGACATCGTCTTGGCCTTCAAGCGTCTCACAGCATGGAACAAAGAGAAAACATTGGATGAGGAGGGGTCAGGTCATGCAATGCAGAGAAAGGGGAGCTGAGCTGGGCTTTAAAAGATGAGCAGGTGGAGGGGAGCAGGATGGGAGGTGTCATCAGGACACCCTGCATTTATCTTTGTGATTAAAACAAAGCAAAACATGATCCTTAGCTTAATCGCCTTCTTCAGACCCCCAAAGTCATCCACATCTGTCTTTCTAACCTTGCCATATTCCTATGAAGTAGGGCCATGAGTAGCTAGAGAAAACTGAGAGATGAAGTGGTCAGGTCACACAAAGCTTTGCACCCAGCAGGCGCCATAGGACAAGACAGAACACATTCCACTCAGCTTGGGTAGATAGCTAGACCACTTTTCCATGAAGATTTTGGGTAGTTCTTTTAAGAGAAAGGAAAAATCTTCCCCCCTCTAATGGACTTCATGAGAATTAGCATCAAAAGCAAATTTAAATAAAAAGTCACTAGGGATTTTCAAAAACCTCTATCCTTGGCTAAAAATGGCTAGAGATGTGAACCATATTATAGGGAAAAAATAAATTTCCTGTGCTCAAAACCTTAATGTATTTTCAACCTACATGTCACTTTAATAGCTTGGTTATATAATCGCCGTGGTAATAATTAGGTTAACACTTTGTACTTCTTATCTGAGGATCATGGTAGGCTTGGATTTTTTTTCAGCCATTCATCCTTTCTAGGAAGTACAGAATGGCCATGTGTAAGACAAAGGTGATGAATCCGAAAATTAAATGACTTGTCCCCAGTGTCAGTCAACTCTTTGACAGAATGAAATGTTGAATCCAACAGGTTTGGGGTCCTAAGTCTCATAATCTTTTCACTCAGTTTGAAAGTAGCCTTTGCCCTAAGGAGTGTAATCTGCATGTGCTAGATCAGATACCATCTGATCCCGGTGACCAAAAGCTCTTGGGTACGGATCGGTTATCACAGGGAGTAGAGTCATGTGCTTTATGTTACGGCAACTCAAGCTTCTGGTCTCTTAATCCTCACTCTTCTTCAGGATGTGTCTGTTCAGAAAAAGGAGAGACATCCAGGCAAATGGGGCCATCATGCCCCCAGAGATTCCCTCTTAAGCTGAGATTTTGATTCCTGCCGAGATCCGTCCCAGACAGCCCCACCCGGAAGCTCACAATGTGCGTGTCTTTTTCTCTCTCCCCCACCTGTTGCTGCTTTCGCTGGGACCCAGTGTCACGCCCCGCAACTGTGTCCTCCCAGCTGTTGCAGCTCAGCTGTTGCATTTTGTCAAGCAGTAATTTCTCCTTTTTTAATTTAACAACACGTGACGGTAAGATAAGAACTTCTGGCCCAACTGGGGGAAACACTGTGTCTCGGGGTGGGGGTGTGGAAGGGCGGATTGCGGAGGAATTAAAAACCTCATTCTGGTTAAGTGTCAACTCTGTTCCTGCCGCCAGGCTGGCACCAGATAAGGGCACCTGGTATAGTCTGACAAATCTCGGCATCTTCAAGAGGGCACTGGAACATTCCTTCAAAGGATTTCTTTTCCGAGTGCCTGCCATGTGCAAATCGCGGTGCTAGACAGGGAAGCCTTTCTCTTCTCCCCTCCCTTCTCCCCAGACTTCTCCGTCCCAATTTTCACGTCTTGTTTGCTCACTCCATGGTGCGCTCACAGTCTCGCATCGTCGCCCAGCCTCTCCCTGGCAATGCCTGGAAAGGAATCCCGGCGCGCAGCGCAGAGACAGCTGTTCCTAGTTCAGAAGTCAGCCCTGGTCAAGGCGAGTCCAACTTGATTCCTCTCGCAGATGAGCAACCCACGACTGCTGTCTTCACTGTGGTAGTCACTCACCTCCTCAGACACGCAGCTCAAGGGGGAGGCTTCTGCCATTATCCGTCTCCCATTTGAGAGAAAGAAGGGGCGGGGAGGAGAAAGAGAGCTGAGAAAGGGGGAAAAACAGGCTGCAGCCTTGGTACAATGGAGAGAGGGGAAAGTGGAAAGGGGACATTAGAGAGGGAAGTAATGAGATGGTTGAGCTCCGGGTCTGAGAGATCCCCAGTAGTGACATTTCATCCCCTTGGAATGGAAGCTTCTGGAAACTTCAGAGGGGCGTCTCACTTGGGAGTGCGCAGGTATGTATCCCAAGAACCATCGTTAGGGGGAGGGCCTCTTCAGGAGGGACATAAATTCACCGCGGTGTATTTTGGCTCTGTTAGAAACAGATGCAGAAAAACACAAGATTGCAAAAAGCCAGTCGAAGCTGTTCTCAAGGGAGAGTGACTACTTAACGTGCATTTTTTTTTAAAAAAGTAAAATTTATTGACATTTAATTGTACTTTGTTTTAGGAATGTGACAATGTTGGTGTTCCAGAAGCTTTCAAAATAAGAAAAAAAGTGATCATTTTAAACTTAGGATTGTGATAGAAATATTTATTTTTAAAGCTATACCTTTATGGAACCTAGAAAAGATACATTTACAGCGTATCACTTAAGGATTTGTTTGGGGTTTTTTTTTTTTTTAAGCACATTGAAAAAATTGTTTGTTTTTGCAACTTGCTAATGAAACTGGAGTAAGCCAAGAACAAACACATGGTCACAAAGTCAGATACTCTCTCAGGTAGTTAAAATTCATGTGGATTTCAAATGTATTGCTTGGAAATGATGGGAAATCCCGTCTACGGCCTTGGTTGTCTTGCTCCAAATGGCTCTGAGCACATTGGGCTTGTTTTTTGTTTCTTTGTTGGTGTTTTCATTTTTTTTTTTTTTAAAACTGAAACAGCTATGGTAATACAATTTGAATTTGCAAATGTGATAGGGGAAAGATGTTTTGGATTCTGGTTTGTAAGAACTAGCCAAAATCGAGGGGGAAAGAAATCCTTCAGTAAAGACGGCTTTTTGAGTCAACTGAGCAGTGCTGGTCCATCTTTGTTCTATTCTTGCAATGCTGTGAGCTTCTGCTTCTACAGAGATTGCTATGTGGGCAGTTATGCAGAGGAATAATAAAAAATGGATATTTGTCGTAAAAGGTACAGGGTTGTCTGTAGGAGAAGAAAATTAACTGTTTGGTTATACACATGAATCTCCATGTATCAGGCACCAGTTTCAAAATTATAGTATGAACTTGGTGCAAAAATGTTGAAAGATCTATAGTCAATGGGCTATACTCTGGTTCATTGATTGAGCGGGCTGGCAGGGAAAGGATTCTTCCAATTCAAGCGGTGTGTACTCTGTGTACAAATGCATTTTGTTAGCACTGTTTCTATTGAAAGTTTTTTTTTTTTTTTTTTAACGCTAGTGATAATTCAGTGCTCAAACAATGGCCATTGGACGAAACTCAGTATGAGCTGAGGGGACCAAGAGGGAAGTGGGAACTGAAACTGCAAATGGGCTCGCTCCCTTGCCTTGGAAGGCCTCCTATGAAATGAGGTCATTCAGAAACTTTCCCTTGAAGTGCTTCCAATTCTTGAATTGCCTTTTGTTTGGGAAATGAATAGCAAGTTGATTAAAAAAAGGAGACAATTAGGGAAGGTAGGGGGATGGGCCTAGGGAAGAGCTTGTGGTTTTTCTACAGTGGAGCTAAAACTACCAGGAAACTTCATTGTTCGGGACACTCTGGTCCCCAGTGATGTCAGCACGGGGTGGTGTCACCAACCAGTTCATGTCCACGAGGGGGGGGGCCACCAATGGCCTCATCCCCTCACTGCCGTGGAGAAGATCCTTGGCTATAAAACAGTCTCATTGAACCCGAGCGTTCAACAGCGGCCCAGTGGAGCTGTCTGCCAAATAACTCCAACTGCCAAAACATGATACCTGATGGCTCATTACTGCACGAAAATTTTAAAAGGGGGCCCCATTGAGTTGTTTTTAGATTGTTTCTTCTTTCTACCAAAGCAGTGAAATGAGAAATTTAAGCTTTTCATCAGGTGGTATTTGGTTGGGTGTTTTTGTTTTGTTTTCGCAAGAGCTTTTGAAATTCGTATTCAAAAAAAAACAACAGCTCTCGTGTGTCTGCTGTGATCATGGAAACAGCAGATATTAGAAGTGAAAGCTACAATTGGAAGACTGTTGTGAATAACCTATAAGGGTGTGTGCGTGTATATGAGTATTTTGTTTCCCTCTGGCACCTACCTCAAGGGCCTGTGCATTCACTCACTACATTATTTATGTTATTTGGCAGCCAAAGTATTTAAATTGAGCTACGCTCCATAAGCTTTTCTTGGTTCACATCACTGTATCCCATGTAGAGTGAGTTTTCTTTTATATTTGACCCTGGTTTTGCTTCTAAGTTTAAATGGCAAAAGCAAATGTGCTTTGAAAACTATGTTACACAGTAGTTGTTAAATAAGGCAATAACCTATGCACTTGTAATTCTCTCTCCATGACCTACTTACATACTACTTCACCCTCCTTATAGTATGATTAAAAGCTGCTTTGAATCCACTATTGCCTCAAGGGATTTGAGGCTAGAATTTAACAAACTGCTGAGAAGGCTTAAGTCAGTAAGAGGGCTTCCCTATAGCTTCTTCTAACTAATTCACATGCAATTAAGGAGAAAATAAATATTTCAGAAGTGTACGTGTTAATGAAGCATTTTCTACCTTATAGAATGTGGGTATATGTGGAGCTTTAATCCACAGCTTGGCTGAAAATGTTTTTCTTTTTGATTAATGCAGTTGTGTTTTGCTTCTGCTTTGGAGGCCGGTTCTGTGTGTTCTTTCTTAAATTTGTTACACAGTCAGCTGATTTTAGACGTTAGGGATTTATGTAAATAATATATGGAAAACCAAGAACTATCAGGCTTGTCTTCATTTATCCAGCTAATTACTTTATTAAGATAATTGAAAGACCAACCAAGATCTTCTAATTTGAAAGGCAGCCAGCAGTAGCTGGGGTTGGGAGTAAACGTAGCTGAGTAGTGTTAGGGCAAGGTTGGGCTTTCTGGGGCGTAGGAATTCATTTTATGGCAGCTGTTTCTCAGCTCCTTATGAGCCTGAACCTAGCTTCTCAAGAAAGGCAATATTTTTTAAATGAAGGTTAGTTTAGCCCTACATCTAACTGTCTTGGAATCAGGAGGTCAAAAGCCAGATACGTTGTTCAGCTGAAAAAGGAAACCAAGTCAATTAAGTATGTGTGGGCTTAATGGAATATTCCAGGCCTGCTGTTCCATGCTGCTCAATCCGGCAAGCCTGGATTTAAAATTGATATGTGGATTTGAAGTTAATATGTGAAGATCTGTTTCCCTTCATAACCCCTAAAGATAGTCAGCTCTCATTATCACACAAGAAACTGGTGAGAAAAATATTAAAACAATCTTTTCGCCGTATTGTGTCTGATACATTCCACTACAGGTGACTTAGTTGTTTAACCCTCTGTCTAGCGTGGCTGTATCCTCAGGCAGGCCTTCATTTGTAAAGAGTAAGACAAGCTCCCCAGCACAAGGACCTGATTTTCTTTTCCACTCTAACAACATAGAGTGGAAATCAGATTTTTCAGACAAAATCATAATATATGTGTGTATATAAAGGCATATATTTGTGTATACATACACACTTACATGTATGCATACATTGCCCTCAAGTTTAAGATACGTCATTACGAAATAGAGTAACGATTACTGTAAGAGGGATACTGCACACTTCTGGCTCGTGATTTGTAATGATGTTAATTTAGAACTAAAATAGGCCACGAAGTCTTACACACTTGTGACCACGTTGTGAAAAGTTCACTTTAACCCAGATAACCAGGCAGCCAAACGACAAGGAGAACAATAAATCAGAGCGTCACCTTACACTCTACTTATGTTCCAGGAATCTATACAGATCACCTGGAAAAATCAAACTCACCTGCCTTTCTGTTCAGGTGTGTAAGCATTCTGCCCTTTTCCTCAATTCCTATTAGTAAATCAGGCACAGGTCTTAAATGGGTATTTAAGCTTCGTGGCCTGACACTGATGAAGGCACTCTGCTGGTTTTTTTTTTTTTTTTTTGATGCCACATTGATTTATTGTCAACTAAAGCATATACACAGGAAAGTATATTATTGGGTCATTTTATGGGAATTTTTTTTTTAATTGGGGGAAAACAGTTGGAGCACTCTGTTGGTTTTTAAACGTCGTGTTAAACACTAAGAAATGGCAGATTCGTGATTGATCATTTCAAAAGACTACGTGATGTGTTACTGCTTCTTGTTTTCAGTCTCTTGCACTTCTCAGTGTTTTCAAGATGACACCAAAGGCAGTGCAGCTGGGCACACACGGATGCGTCGCCTTAAAGCACTGCCATAAGTCCCTAAGTGCCATCCGGGCCACGTATCTGATGTTTCCTTTGCCTAAACCACGAATGCCATTTCAGGGATCGTTAGTTCGTTCGTACCCTGGCTGGCGTGCCATTGAAACATTGAAACAAAAACCTCGTGGCGGCTCGGTCTCCCGCGGCTTGGGCTCGGGAGCGCGGTGCCGGTGCGGAAGCGGACCGGGCTCTGGCACTACAGCGGCCCTGACCCCGCGACAAGTGGCCCCTGCGGCCTCGCGCCAGGTGCGGTGGGCACGGGGGGCCGAGGGGCGCGGGGCAGAGCCGGCGCCGCGAGCCCGCGTGCGCGTCGGGAGGCGCGGGGACCCGGGGGGGGGGTCCGGCCGGGCTCGGGGACGGCGCGCGCCGCGGGCCGGGGCGGGGACCGGGGCGGGCCCGCAGGGGTTAAGCGGCGGCGGCGGCGGCGGCTGCGGGCGCCCGGGGAGCTCCGCCCCCGCCCGCCGCACCTGGCGCTGGGCAGCCGGCCGCCGCGGCGCTGGCTTTCGGAGGGGATTGGCGGAGAGCGCGAGCGAGAGAATGTGACAAGTGCCGGCTCGGCGGCCGCCGGGGGAGGCCGCGCGCACCTGTGCCTGCCCGTCTCGCGCCGCCCGCGGCCGCCCGGACGCGCGCAGAGCCGCCCCCCTCCACCGCCGAGCGCCGCCGCCGCGTGCGCCCGCGAACATGACTTCTGCCTTCAAGCTGGATTTCCTCCCGGACATGATGGTCGAGGGCCGCCTGCTCGTTCCTGACAGAATGTGAGTGCCGCCGGCGGCCCGCCGCGCCCGAGGGCCGGGTGCCCGCGCCGCCGAGCTCCCCTCAGAGCCGGCAGGCGCGGCGCGGCGCCCGGGCGCGAGTTGGCCGCTCCCGAGGCGGCGCCTCCCGGGGCTGTCGGAGGCCGGCGCCGGGCGCGGGCAGGAGGGAGAGTGTCCGGAGGCGCAGCGCCGGGCGCTGCGGGGACCGGGCGGGGTCCGAGGTCGGGGTGAGGACGGGTGAGCGGGGCGCGGCGGGGCGTCCCCGGGTCCCGGCGGGGCGAGCGGGGCGCGGGGTCCCGGGCACCGGGCGGGGTCCGAGGTCGGGGTGAGGACCGGGGAGTGGGGCGCGGGGTCCCGGGCAGCGGGAGGGGTCCGAGGTCGGGGTGAGGAGCGGGGCGCGGGGTCCCGGGGACCGGGCGGGGTCCGAGGTCGGGGTGAGGACCGGGGCGGGCGGGACGCGGGGTCCCGGGGACCGGGCGGGGTCCGAGGTCGGGGTGAGGACCGGGGCGCGGGGTCCCGGGCGGCGTGCGCGCGTGCGAGTGTGCACGCTCGTGGCATTTGCAGTGCCGAGCTGATGGAGCCCTCGTGGCCCGTTTGCAGATCTTTTCTTACCGAATTTACCCGCTCATCTGACTTTCCATTTGCAAAGATTCCTTTCCTAAACTGGGAGAGGGGAAGGAGAGAAGAAGCAGGAGAGAAAAAAAAAAATAATAATTAGAAAGCGTTAAATTAGCCAGGTGTACTCCATTGCAGAAATTAGAGGTAATTTTTACGTAATCACGATGGTTTTGTCTGATGTGCAGTCTTGTAATTTAATAATTAATGTGGTTCTGCTTGTTTCGCATGTCGTCAAACTGGGATAGAGCGTTTATTGGAAGCAGTAGAGAGCTGGGATTCCTGAGGAATGGAAAGTATGTCTAATTTTTATCTGGCTCGTTAGTCTTGATAGGAAAGTTTCTCTTATTAGCTCAGGGGCTGGCGATAGGAGCTGCTTTAATTTCAGGCATGTTATGAAAAGAAAACCTAAAAAGAGAAAAAAGGATTGTGAGAGTGGGACCGAAGGGTCTGTCTCCTTTTTAGACAGGGCGTGTATGAGATTCTCTGTGACCAGGCGAGAAATTGCACAGTGCATCTAGGCTGCAGTTAATCTAGTGAAAAAGAGGACTGGTAGCGTAAGAGTACACGTAGGATGTTTCTATCCGAGGTACGACTTCACATCCACATTCTTTTTGGAACTGTATGGTACCCTGCAATGTTCAGGCCGTTGCAAGCTTTGTGATCCATTTCCCTAGCGCCTAACTTTCCCCCTTACCATGCTAGGTTCTTTTTCTGGTATGTTAAAGTATTAAGAGTTGAGAGATTTTTGAGAAACTCCGCAGTGGCCAATTATTTGAGTTGCTAAGGACCAAAAAAAAAAAAAAAAGGTGGGGGGAATGATAGAATCTGTTACAGGTGAATTGTCTTTTCAGTCGATGTTAAGAATGTTAACTTGCTGATACACTTTGAGGTTCCATTGTCTCAACTGAGATAATCAGATAACATAAATTAATATTGAATTCCTTTTAGCAGTTTTCTCGGAGGAATTAATCTCGATTAGTAACATTTCCATATTTGTTTTAGGAGATCTCTGTCCTGGCCTCCCTTAAAATAGATCTTTATATAGAAACGTTAACGTTTGTGCATGAGCTGGTTTGGAAGTTTTATGTGTTTTTTTCCTCTACAGGCTAGAGTGTCTGGGCTGGACCAAAGAATTAGCTTGATCGTGATTTTGAATTTATGGTCACCTGCTACTTAAGTGACCATAATATATCTAGCTAATGAATGCTCTATGAATTTAAAGTGGTAATGGCCTCTGAAAGATGCAGTCTCTTGTCAATTAAATTATGAATTATGAAAATTTAATTTGTCCATTTCATTTGGTGGATGAATGGGGCTTTTTCAGACCATTGGCTCTGAACAGAACCTTGGTATCTTATCCATGGAGTCTCCTGTACAAATCCTGCTGTGACTTCTACCTCATTTCTCTTCCAAATGTTATTTCCCTTTGGAATCAAACCCAAATTGTTTTCAGCGTTGGTCAACTATTGCTTAATTGAACTAAAGGAAAAAAGGATTTGTAGATGATAAGTTTATTATTTGTTTGTAAGATAACTGTTGTGTGTCTCCACAGCCCTGAATATGCTAGCATGTTTTCTAAAATAGGTTGCAATTAACTCCTATTAGAGACTGTATTCGGGTGATAGAGGCGTGTGGGAGGGAATATGCCAAGTTGAAAATGTCTGAAGCCCACCTGGGCAGCGTATTTTATTGCCATATTCATAGGCTTGAGAAGATAGCTGTGCAGATTTATTGTTTCCGGGACTGGTTGTCATGTGTGGTATATTGCCATTTGGGCTAAATTGCAGTCTGCTAGATATTGGCGTATTCCTAAAAGGAACTTAAATAAAGCACGGGGGCTTTTCTGGTGTTGATTTTTCTAAAGCAGAAGAACATTTTCAATGGCGTTTTCCCACAAGAATATATTAGGTAAGTTTGCAAGATGTAATATGTTTGAGTCCTCGAGGCAGATGAACAAATAGCTTTTGAGATGAATTATTACGCTTGATGGCCCCACGAGCCATCCAGTGTTTAAAGAGCCCAGCTCATTGGAGGCTCTGTAGTGGTATGGAGTTGCTCTAACATACACTTCAAGGTTTTGGGGTTTTAAACGTTCAGTATCAAAACGTAATGGAAATGGACATTTTAAATAATCTTGACTGTTAAAGTTTCCTTGCCTTTGTGCTGCTATAGAATACCATTTGCAACAAAGCGTAATGAAAATAGGGACTGATTTTTTTAATTCTGTTAAACTGGGGCAGCTGGTTTTCAGTGGGGTGGGGAATGAATGTTTCACTGTTTAATGACGTACATAATTGGGTTTCTAAATGTTTTTGTATTTTTAAACAAAACAGAAATAATGTCTTAGAAGTAAAAGATTATAAGTAGAAAATTTCATAAATACAGCTTAAAAAGTATTAGTTTAGGTTTTTGACATTAGATTTAGATACTGAGAAGAGGCTACCAGTAAATTAAGATGAAATCTTAATATTTTTTTCACATTTGGTAATTAACCCTGTTGAAAAGGAGGAAAGTTATCCTGACTGCAAATTCATCAACTTGATGAGTTAAACTTTTTGTTGAGAGTTTGAGTCCTCCCAAGTTAGAATAACTGGCAAAATACCAGGGTATCATTAAACTGAAAGGAGGTCCTAAGGTCATCACTGTAAAAGTTGAAAGGGGCTTTGAAGACCATATCATCAGGCCTCATTTTATAGATTAAGAAACAGTTAGAGGGGCAGTGTGTTCAGGGAGGCACAGGGAGGTTGACGAAATATGAGTCGTCAGTTGAGTACCTACTATGTGCCAGGATATTTTATTTATATCGTCTCTAATCCTCACGGTATTATCCCCATTTTATGGCTGATGATTAAGGAGGTTGCCTGCTTGCCCGCCCACATAGAAAGTAAATGGCAAAGCTGTGGTTTTCAAGTGTGTGCGCATGTGCAGGGGCATGTTTCGTTTATGTTCATGTTGAGGGGAGAGAAGAAAGAACTGTGAATTAAAGTATATGACATAGATTTTCATCAGAAAACCGAAGTTGTGCCACGTGGGAATGATTGAGCATTGTAGGAAGTAAATAACATACCAGCTATTCAGGGTTGATGTATGTGAAACATTATTTTATACTCGGATTTGACTCAAATTCACAGTTATTCCATATGTTCATTAACTATTAATAATATATTTTAATTAAAACTTTTTGGTTTATAAGGTAGCAGCAAGATGAAAATCAAAAGCAGTGGGCCCCTTTTCTCCCCCTCATAGGCGTTTAAAAGTATATTTGGAAAATGCAGTTATTAATATAAATAATGAAATACTGAGATAACTGGCATTTGTTACCGGATTCCATGATGGTCATGAAAGGAAATTAAAGAGAATACCCCAAAGGATGGGCTTTTGCATATGGTCCTTTAAGGAAAAATTTAAAAATACATTTTCAGGTGGGATTTCTCAGTTAATAGTACGTATTTTAGTATCAGCTGCTTTCTGAAGCCAAGAATTCATCCCACAGTGGCTTTTTAGAGCGCTAATGTTATCTTTGATCTGGGCAGAGGTAGTATTTTAATTGTTAAATCTTGCTATCTAATTGTAATTTGCTGGATTGGGATTATTGGTGATGAGGTGTAGTGAACTGGGGAAACAAGACCCCTGAAAGACAAGATAAAAAGGAGATAGGCTTTTCAGACATGAACCTAGTAATTAAGATTTCATGGGATCATTTAGGATGTTTTCCACCTCACAGTGTTGTTTTTTTCCCTCCCCCTAACAGCTATAATAACACTGTATTTGGCCTGTGATAAAAGACTGCAATCTCCTTCTCTTTTTTATTTTTTTAACCTAAATCCCAAACTTTTCATTTCTCTTTACCCCTTGTTTTTGTTTCTTACAAGTTAAACACTCCTTCAGTTCTCATAAAAAGACAGGTAATGTTTTGGCATGCAAAATGATCTGATACACTTGAGTCGAACACAGCACATGCTATGATCCAGCTCTTGTGCAGGAATTCAGGGCAGTGTTCACTGTTGAGACTTTATGTGTAGACTCAGGAGGCCAAATACCATAATGGAAATCTGATGTCACTGTGGAATTTATTTTTAAAAACAACAAAAACTGAAACAAACTTTCACAAATGTTAGGCAGTACCTAAGCGTCCTTTATCTTATTTGCATCTAGATGGAAAATGTTATATTTTCAACATGTTTCAGGGAGCGAAATTAACAAGTCATGGATGTTGTTTATGTTCAATACTGAATTTTACCCAAATGTTAGGGGTCATTATTTCCACTTCAGAGTACTACTGTTGGAGGGTTTTGTTTTTCCAGGGGAGGGTCACATTGTTGTCTTTTGTTTTTGCATTAGGAAATACTTAGCCTACAAAGAGTTGGGTATTTCTCAGTGTAATATTTGTTTTACAAAACTGCAGAAGGGCAGAGTTTGGAAACTACTAATGATTTCCAGTTCATTGGCACCTACAGGTTCTCATGCCGTCCCGTTTGTTTCCTCAATCAGGGAGGGTACCGGGAAATATAATGAAGCCGGCATCAGTGGTGTGCTACTTGTGTAGCCGTGCAGAAAATGTATTTTTATTTTTCCTTAAGAAAAAGCTCTGGGTAAACGTAAGAGAAATGGAGCTGCACATTCCTGGGAAAACCTATGTGGGAAACAAAAACTAATTAGAGCAGTAAATGTGATGCTCTCAGGTAATTGTAAAATTATTCCCCTTCAGCACCATCGCTGGTTAATTGCACCATCCAGTATCCTCCTGCTCTGACTCCAGATGGGAAGGGATGGAAACTTCCTTCTCCTCCTGGGAGTGTCTTTTTCATTTAGTGTGAGCTTTATACTCTTCCTAAAGGACTTCTCAAAGAAAGGGGGAAACACTTAGGGAGATTTCGAGCAGCTTCGCTCTCCCCATTTGTTCCGACTCCATGACAGAAAGTGATTACTGGAACTATTTTTATCGAAATACAATTCCAGTTATGTGGTTGAAATGCCTGGTGAGCATAGTTGAGATTGACTCTTTCGAAGTGCCAACGCGGAGTTTTATGAACAGTCTCTTTTATGAACTGCAGATTGTATATTGTGTTCAGATACTGAGAGGGATGTTTTAAAATCAGTTGATAATTTAAAATGTAATGCTAATAAATATGTAATCATATGGCTTTCAAAATGACATATGAGTACAAATTTGGGTTTTGGTTAAATTTTAATTCGCTTGAATGAATGCCTCAGAACCAACTTGCCGGCAAATTATTAGACCCATTTTCTTCACCTAAAGATTTATGTAAATAAGTTTAGGCTATGTTTAGACTAAAATATTTCAGTTTCTTATTCCGTACTTTCCTACCAGGCTTATGTGGCCTTTTACATGAGGTTGTATTTTAAATGAAAGAAATCTATTCTGAACAGGTCTAGGTTTAAATAATCTGTGCTTTATTTAGGTCAGCAGAAGGAAAGAGTCACCCAGATGAATGACCCATTGACCAGGCTTCCTTTCATAGTAACAGTGCTTTAAAAGTGGGATGTATTTAGTGTTTCGATTTTAAGTCTTGATAATTGAAGAAGTCCAAGAGGTTTGTCTCCGGAGTGAGACTGGGTATGGCTGGCTGTCATAACCATGGAAATGAACCTCCCCCAGCCCAACAGCTGCTTTGTCTGACATTTACAAGCTCAAGTAAGACTATTTCCTACTTTCACAGATGAAGGTGGTGACTCACTACCCAGAGAGAATGCAGTTAACTTCAGCTGATTTATTTGACATTTTGACATAACTTTTGGACAGCTTAAAATTTTTAGTACCATAGCAGTGTACTTCTGAGTACTTGAACTTACATACTAAGTCTCAAATTCTATGATTTTATGCGAAAAGGCTTGATTTCCATGCTTTTTCTAAAGAAAGTTCATAGCGTGGATTAAACTCATGACATTTTCAGGTGGCATTCTGTATCCTTTTCCGTGAGTTACGTCTTCATTTCTCATAGTCTTCCCTTGTAGCAGGAAAGTTGAACTTTATTTATCTGACACACAAAAAATTAGTTGGTCCTTCAGGCTAAAAGAGCAAAGTATTTTCTGATTTACTTGGCTGTGGTCAGTAGGCATAAAATGTATGTGTGTACATATGTATGTGTGACTATAAATATGTATTTATTGAAACCTATATTGGGTGCCATTCTTCACTTTCTTAAAATATCTACTGTTAAATGGTGTTTGGTTTTAAAAGTTATGAAATCGTTGTACAACGTGACACGTCTTTACATATTATTACCGTCATAACTGAAAAATTTAAGGTTCAGAAAGTTTTCACCTCTTGACCAAAGATGTACTTGTACCAAAGATCTTGACCAAAGATTAGGGGCGCTGCTAGAGAAAGGACCCAGGACTGTGTTTCAGGTCTTTCTCTGACAACCTTAGGTTCACTTCTATTAAAGGTGAAAAATAATTCACTCTGATCATCCTGCCATGTCTTGCTGGGTGGAAAGCTGAGGCCTTTCCCAGTTTAATGGTCTCATCTCTCCCTGCAGCAGAGCCCTTGGGATTTGGGACCTCTCTGTTTCTCAGTTGCAGTTGAGGTGTTGTTACTTCTGGAGGTCTTTTAGAGTAAGAGTAGGGGGAAATAAAGATTCTTCACAGAAAAATTAGGACAGTAGGTCCTAAAATGGATGTTTTTTTTGTGTGGATGCATCTGGTGCTGGCCAGACCAAATCCTTACCTTGTGCTGCTTTGCTGCCACCATTGTATGTAATCAGTGTCATTGTCCCGTGGCCTCCTGATGCCGTTGAAAAGAGTCCTTGAAATTTTGATTGTCTAATGGGAGTCCAGCCCAAGTAAACTGACAATCTTAGAAAGGTGAACTGTTCATGGGACGTTTATAAGGCTAAAGGGGGTAAATCGGTGTAAACCAACTTAAACACACACACACACCCTCACACCCACCTGTTTTCTCTTTGGAACTAGGAGGAAGGCATTGAGTGCCCAGCAAGTGAAACAAGTACAGGTTGAAATCTGACACTTCATTTTGCCCTGGAAAAATCTTAGGGGAATAATAGAAGGGAAAGATGGTATGAAAAAGCAGAAAGGAGAGCGTTGGGCAGAGGGCTAATGTGGATGTAGTTAGTTATACTTACTTGTTTTACCCTCACTCCTGGTTCTTTGTGCCCCTGTCTAAATTTAGCGAGGTCACCAACAGTACAGCTTTTTATGAAGTTTTCTTTTACCTTTATGTTTTCCTGATTTATAGCTTTTTAAAACATCTCCTCTAAAGCCCATTTTATTATCCGTTCCCTGAGCGGTTTCCTAAGTTTCAGGAGAAGGGGCGGTATCCGTCCCTGGCATAGCTCTCGGGATTGGAGCCTTGACCTAGAACAGCATCATCAAAGCACCTAGATCATCACTTACTGCACATTGCAGCAGAGTGTTTCTGTGCATAAAACTGTATTTTGACTTCCTACGTTACAGAAGGGGTGTTGAGTTTTTGGGTTGAGCATAAGGGGAGCATATTTCAGAATGATTAACTTTATGGCTGTCATTGTCTTGGCCAGCTATATTTGGCTGTGCTGCAGCTGTGTTTGCTTTCTCAAAATTGTCACCAGGAGGCCTCCAACTGCAGTGATTCACTTCAGTCCATGCTGGTAACATCTTCCCTCATGACTCCCATTGTCCACTCAGCCGTCTTGTCTTGGTGTCAGGATTTGGAGATGACATGCACGAGTCCTTTGGGAAGCCCGGATGCTGTCTAATGCTGCCAACAGCTCTAAATATTCAGTCTGTCCTGGCGTTGCATCGTAATGTTACCTGTCAGGATTCTTCTTTCTTTTCCATAACAAACCCATATTTTCCTGACTCCTTGTTCATCCTTTTTTTTTTTTTTTTTTTTACACTTAGATGTCAAAAAGTTGCTGCCAACATCTGATGGGTGGTGTTCTTCCTCTTTTGTATTCCTAGGGCACTTTGGGGTGTTTTTACTTCTGGTAACTTAGAGGCCCCTGACAGACACAAACACTGTGTTGGAGAAGCCAAGAGGCAAGTTATTTCTTTTCCCTGATTGAGGCCTGGCCCCAGAATTTACCTGTTAGGAAGAGTTCAGGAAACAATTTTTCTTAATGCAGAGACCATTTTAATTCCATTGGCTATGTGTGGGTTTTAATTTTTAATAGATATAACTTCCCCTTGGATTGTTCTTGCTTGTCAGGAACGCTTGTCCTAATGTGTCATGGAACAGAATCACTGGGGATGTTGCTTTAGGATCTCTCCAAGTGACAGGGTGGAAGGGTCTCCTGCAAGGCTAGGCGTCCTTTCCTAAGCAGGCTTCTCATGAGAATTCCTGGCCTGGTCTTCTGATCTGTTCTGTGCCTACTTCAGGTCTCAGTTGACTTGTCAGGATTCCTCATCTAGAAAACAAGAATAATAAAATATGCTTCTTACCTGTCCCACAGTATATTATTGTCAGACTAATGTTGGGAAGGAAATGACAACCTAAATATTTTATAGCTTCCTGGTACTTAAAACTGACCATAAATTCACCTGCATGTCCTGGGAGAATTGAATAGAGTGGAACTTCATTACAACTCAACAGTTAATGTTTTCCTCCTCAGAACATTCGTGCTTTTTACTCAGGCAAAGACCCATAAAGTAATGTTGCTCCCACATGAACTTACAGAAAATACTCAGTCCCCAGGACACTGTCATAAAGACTGATTTTTTTTTCCTCCTTTGTGCGTGATGATTGAGAAATAAAATAGGGTTCGTGTTCCAACTATGAACTCGTGGTCAGACCATCCTAGGATGGAGTGAAGCAAAGCAGTATTTCCACATATGCATTCTGAAAAGCCTGTCTCTGTGCCCCCTTAAATAGATCATGATTTTCCTTTGGTAAGAGAATCAGCTTCACAGTCTGAAGGCCGGTTATGACATAATGGGAGTCCTAACCCTAGAGGAAACCCGGCCATTAAGGAAGTACGTTTGATCATAGGAGTATTGGGAGGGTGGCGTATTGTAGACCTTACGGCCTGACTGATGGTCTCTTAGGTGCTCACGACACCTGGAGAGCATAGGCATGTCTTTGGAGGTAGAAACTACCTAGAGAAGGACTCAGAGTTTTGTCTCATAAGGTGCATAGGGTTAAGACAAGGAGTATATTGTGTGTGTTATCTCCTGCATGTACGCGGTGCCCAGCTGCAGGTGCATCCTAGTTATTCTGTTTTTGTTTAATAAACAAGCACTTCTTTCTCCTGACATAGCTGATAGGTTCCTTGGAGTTCTAAGAGATCAGAGCTGCCATATAGTTTGACAATTTGCTCCTAATGCTGTAAGTCACTTGATTCTTCTAGATCAGACATGACCAGATGCAGTGTGAATCTGTTGATTGAGGAGTATCCTCCATGACCAGACAGGGGAATACTTGGCATCTCCTATGGCGAAGAGTGTGATGTTGACTGTGCAGGCATTCTCCAGGCCGTGAAGGTGACCTCCAAAATGCAGAATCTCTTGTCTCACATAACAGAGCACTTGGCATTGGGGTGAACCGGGAGACATTGCTGGGGAGCGGGGCATGACTTTGGCAGTATTGGCGATTACTGGCTGTTTCTAAGATTGTTGTGAAAAGAACAGGAGGTCTGTGTCCGAGAGCCGGCAAAATCTTTGGAGTAGGGGGCCAGACATATGACAAATGTTTATATACAAACTAATTGGTACTTTGTAATCAGCACATTTTATCTTACTGGTGTCAAAGAAGTCTAATTGACTTTATTAGGCAGACTTTCAGTTGGGCCAACAATTTGTGGCCAGGTATTGTAAAAAGTGACCAAAATTGGACTTTTGTCAGCCTCCGAAGCCATGTGGTGGCCATGCTTTTGTTTTGCCTCTGTCTTGTTTTCAAGGTCTTCTAAGGATATGCTACTTTTGATCCAAATTTATTTCTAGTTGTCTGTTCAATATAGTGATAGTGCAGACTCAGAAGCCAAAAACTGTTTTCTAGTGTCGACCAAACTAATTCCTTGACAACCGTATGCTGCTTTTTGGTGTGTGTTTCTTTTAATTCTGATTGTTTTAGGGATGCTGCCTTCCTGTGTTTGCATTTTCTGCCATATCATACAATATTAGTTCTTGATTTAGGATATACCATGGGCCAGCCATCAGGCTAAGGAATTTATGTGTTACCAATAATCTTCAGAAAAATTGTGCAGCGTAATTTGTGTTGTTGCCATTTTGCAAATGAAGATACCGGATTCTATAAAGTGGTGCTACTGAAAACCCAAGCACGTGCCGGCCTGTGTCATTTCCAAAGCTTGAGGTCTTTCTGTTGTGTCGCCTAGAAGTTTGGCCCTGCAGGTTGCTTGTAAGTCTTTTGAGTGATTCTTAGATATAAACAGGTTGAAAATCTAGATAGATTGGCAGATTGGCAGCTGAATATGTAGGCTTTGAATGTGAAATACAGGTTTTTAGCTATGGCCCAACAATCTTTTGCTTTTTGTGTGCTCTTTCATGTCAGTTGCTCTTTCTTGGTTTTATTTCACAGCCGGACCAATATCTGAGTCTAGAAGGCAGGAGTGTTGTAGGAGATGACTCAGTGGAAAGGGGCCCGAAAGCTGTGTCAAGTTCTCTTGATGCCTGAGGCAGAGTCTTACGTGCTACTGAGATGAGGAAGCCATTAACATTGAGCGTTGAGGTGGACACTTATTCTTCCTTGACGATAACAGTATATTTTATGAAGAGGTTTCTTTTGAGGAGTTCATTAGATACCTGGCATCTTTCCCCGTTTACTTCCAACTTTTTAATTTTTGCCTCTGATGTAGATGGACAGTTGGCCTTTCCCAGGGTCTTTTCCAGCCCTTGCTGTGCTGCCGTGTGAATTAGAAAACGGCTCTCAGGTGGTGTTCGGTCACCCGTCCCTCTCATTTGGTGACTTTATGCCGTATCCTTTCTACAGTGACATCCATTTTTACCCCCTTCCTCCTAAGTGGGCCACATAAGTAGGCAGTAGAACAAGCGAGTCCGCAAGCAAGATGAAGATAGGTTTTACGTGCTTGACAGTCGTGACCAACTCACGTATGGTACCTAGTCCCTTTCAGGTGTCCTACACGGCTTTGTGCTCAAGTGCATAAACATTTGATAAGATTCTGGGCTTTGAGCAAATGCTAAGTTTCTGTCTCACGTGTAGATACCCAACGTAAAGGAAGGGATAATAGTAAAGTTAAAGAAGAATTCGTGCCTAGGTTGGCCTAACCCACAAGCCATTTCATACGGAATATTAGCATGTCGAAATGCCTTTGCTCTTGGCAGGCACAACCTAAGAGGATGTGATTTGAGTGGAGTTTTCATGCCCTGTGTGCTTATTGTATTCTTGCTACTGATGCAAACATTATCTATAATTACATTTTCAAGTGACTGAAAATTGCAGGCTTTGTTGAACAAAAATACAGCCAAAGAATGGAATGTATATCCACTCCACCCTCATTATAAGGCTTTCAGAAGTCAGACTAGAAGGCCCAATACCATGGTTCTCAACTCCATGATACCAACTCCATTCGCCGATGTTTGAACACTTTGTCAAAACGCCGGGTTCCCAGTGATCACATAATGGGAGGAAAATGCTGTTGCTGTTAGCGCTTCATTGGCTCCATTGTTGACCCAATCCCAGTGGCACCTCCTCTCACAAGTCCTCTGTTTACAGGGTGTAAGGCAAGAAACCACAATTTGATTTAGAGCCAGGAAGTGATGGGCAAAATCGAGAAAGTTGGTTGAGGAACACATGCTGCTGCTTCCTGGGGCAGGTGCGACTGCATCCCTGTGACATGATGTCATCTTCACATCCCCCAACCCCTACCTTGGGCTCAGTAAAAAGACGTGCTCCTCGGTGGAGGCAGAGCCTCCTTCCTTGTCCTTAGAACCCGGCATGGTACCAGAAAACCATCCTGGCCAATTTTACTCTTCTAGACACATGATAAGACTCCATGTCTAATTTTGGAACCATTTGGCATTTTTAAAAAGAAGTAGCGTGTGATAGCTTAGTGTTTTGCTCATTGTTGAGTAACATTATAAAATCCAGGGAGCTATTTAATGACATAGATGTTCCTTGGTTTTGGATGGAAAACTAAGGGGAGGAAGAAGTGCTGATAACATCATTGTTTTTAAGATATTAAATTTATAATCTGTGTGGTGTTACACAATGTTGTAAGTCACCTTCCAGGCCATAGCAGAGTCCAAGCTCTTTGAAAAACTAAAGAAAAATTATTGTGGTGCCTTTATCCAAAATGGAAGCAGAACAAAACTGCTTGACTGAGTTTGCTCAGGAAACCCATAGTCTGTCCCTGATTCTCTCGTGTCTGACAGGCAGGACAAACGTGTTATCAAAGAAATGTTTGTTGGGTCATAACTGTGATCAGTTAACGTCTGCCTAGTGAGTCGGATGTTCCCTGATGTATGTTGGCACCTTTTCTAAAATAAATAATAAACTCAAATATATGTTGGGTTTTGGACAGATCCCTTAATACTGTAGTATATGAAGGTTACCAATTCAGTGTTTTTAACATTCATAGAGCTGAAATAAGATAACTTTGGGGTCCTGGTAAAAACCTTCCAGTGTAATACAAGACACCAACAAGAGTTTTTTTTTCATTTTTCTAGTTAAGTGAACTGTTGCAGCTTTTGAGGCAAGGCCCCTATGGTGAAATTTCCGAGACGTAGGCAGTCTCCATAATGTAAAATAATTGCCCGGTTGTAAGGTACAAATGAGGGCAATTCAGTTTGTGTATTTCATGGTTTATTTCTGTGTATTACAAATAACTCTCATGTTCAAGGCCCGTTTTTTTGTTTTTTTTTTTTTTTGACAGGTTATGTGTTTATGCCTCTAAGTGCCTGGGCTTTTGGTAGCTTGGGTTCTTAGCCAATCAGCAAAACTAACTTTAAGAAATGTAATTAGCCTAGAACCAAAGTAAATTAGCTTTTAAAGTTATCTAATTCTCAGGGTTTCTTGTGGGCCTCTACAGCAGCAAATCGATCCCTCTGTGGTAGTGTAAACACAGCGCAAGTCAGGGGATGTCGCAGTTGTGCGGTTGTTACTGCAGATCGAACAGTTAAAATTAAGTTGGACAACTGAGGAATTTAGGATTTGAGTCACCGCTAACCTATTATTTGGCCGAACTGATGAGTTGTGGTGTCATCATGTGGAAACAACCTAAGCATTTTCTGTACTGAAGTCTGTTCTTTTCCTTTTTTTCCCGTTAATACTAAAATGTCTGCCAGTGAGCAAGAGTCAGAGTTTATCCTCAGCATCATTTTTAACACAAATGTTCAGTCTCAAAGTCTCATATAATAATATGGTGGATGGTTGATGGCTGTGTTCAAGGTGTTATAAATTGTGTAAAGTGAAATTATAAGCATTAAATATTTGGTCACTCTGAGCTTTTTTGTCTGTCCTGTTCACTTTGCCTATTCTTCAGGGAGACAATCACTAGTTTAAAATGAAGGATGTGTACTTTTGTGTTGTTTGAAGGTATGTTGAATTAATAAAGGACTTTCTTTTGGGGACATTAGAATTTCACTGTTCAAACTTTCTAAAGACCTTCATTCTTCACCCTGTAGATCAGATGAGGTAAAGAGTATAATATTGCCTCCTCTTTTTCCTTTTTTGCTATGTCTGTATTCCTCCTAGATTCCTTGAAAATGTTTCGTGAGTTCTTTATTACTAAGGACACAGGAGGACACATAGTCTCTTGGTGGAAACGTGCATATACATTAATACTTTCGTGATCTTGGCTATTTGCATTGAATGCAATTAGCTTGTGATGGGGGAAAATCTAACATTTATCAAAACTGGTACTGTTACAGTTCTTTCCCGTTTGAAAAAGCTATAGTGGTGGTGGGTAGTAGTGCCCTACTCCGTTAGGTCAGATTGGATCTGGTATGATCCACAGAATGAATTGTGCAAAACAGTGGAAATCTAGATTTTTATCTAGTCCATCCTGAACTTCCTGTAGAAGAGCTGTTTAATTTACACTAGATGGAGAATCTTGAGAACAAGTGGGCACATATCAGTTTGAAAACAAGATGATGGGGCTAGCAACCACATAATTGGCATTCGAGATACAACCCGAAGCTCTTCATGCTCTTGGTACTCAAGATACAGTGAGTGTGTGACCTGGTTTGCTGAGATACTCCCAGCTTATACCTGTTGCTCTAGCGTCATCATTAATAGTGTCCCCCTTCTACTCTGAAAAGTCTCCCAGTTTGAATAAATTATATTCTCATGTCTGATCCTGTACCACTAGCTTTCTTAAATATGTGTGCCAATTTTTTTTTTTTTTTTTTTTGAGACAGAGTCTCACTTTGTTGCCCGGACTAGAGTGCCGTGGCATCAGCCTAGCTCACAGCAGCCTCAAACTCCTGGGCTGAAGCGATGCTTCTGCCTCAGCCTCCCGAGTAGCTGGGACTACAGGCATGAGCCACCATGCCCGGCTAATTTTTTCTATATATATTTAGTTGGCCAATTAATTTCTTTCTATTTATAGTAGAGACGGGGTCTTGCTCTTGCTCTTGCTCAGGCTGGTTTCGAACTCCTGACCTTGAGCAATCCGCCCGCCTCGGCCTCCCAGAGTGCTAGGATTACAGGCGTGAGCCACCGCGCCCAGCCTTGTACACAATTCTTTATGCATATGTATGTTGAGCATATATGTAAAACAATTCCTAGGAGAATTGTTGGGTCAAAGTGCAAGGACTAAGTCACATTCAAATACTAGGCTATTTTTTTGAAAATGAAAATACAGCATGCATTAAATGTTGTCTACATCTCTTCTGATTAAGCAATTCCACTTCTGAAAGAATATATCCCCAAATACAAACAAAAGTACTATCTGGGTGATGAGGTAGTCATTAATTTTTATTTTCTTCTTTCTGTTTATCTGTATAAATGTTGAATCACTGAAGAAAGTATGCGAATAACCTTCACATTAACCTCATTTATAAGCCAAACTCAAAGTAACAGGTTAGCTATTTCTCTCTAAGATTGTTCACCTGGTTATCAGCATAGCCCAGCAAAGCCCTTTGGTTCTCTTCATCTTTTTCATAAATTTTCATTCCCAGTAGATTAGACCAGTAGTTCAAGGACTTCTGAAGATCAGACACTGTTAGAGTTACTTTTAATACAGGATCTGTTGGGTAATAAAATAGGAAGAATAGACCGGTCAGTTCAATGGAATAGAATAGAAAGACCAAAACAGGCTCATGTATACACAAGAATTTAGTGTATGGTAAGAAAGAGATTTTAATACAGTATGACAGAGAACATTATTCAATAAATGGCACTGAGATAACTGACTCACCATTTGATAGGAAAAAGTTACACCTTTGAACTAAATGACAAAATACATTCCCAATGGGATAAAGGATTAGGTTTATAGAATGAAACCATGAAAATATTAGTTACAGATGATTATTTATGCAATTTTGGTGGGAGGAAGATTTTTCTTTAAACCTGACTCCAAAGATAGAAAAACTATGAAGAAAAAAAAGTCTCCTAGGTTAATTAAACAAAATGGAAAACTCCTAGACAAAACCAAAAAAAAAAAAAAAAAGAATTATGATCAAAATTAAAGAGTAAACAACAAAATAGAAAAAAAATTAGCAACATATAGGATAAAAAATCCTTAATATATAAATTACCTTTAAATATTAACAGGAAAAAGATGAATATCTATGAAAAATAGGCAAAAGGCACAAAGCAGTAATCCACAAAAGGCACTGGAATGATCAATGAACATATGAAAAAATATTCAACCTCACAAATAATCAAAGAAATTAGAATTCAAATAAAATATTTTGTTATCTAATGGCAAATAATTTTAAAAGTTCACAGTATTAATTGTATTAGTCCGGGGGGGTAGAAATCATAATCTAATATAATACTGGAAGAGTATAAATTAGGACATTTCTGGGCAACAATTTGACAGAATGTACCAAAAACCTCAAAAATGTTCATTGCTTTTGAAAGAACAAGTCTATTTTCAGCAATTCAAAAAGTAATTGTGGATGTATGAAGGGCTTTTATCACAAAGACATTCATCACGGCATTGCTTAGAACAAAGAGACACTAGGAAAAACATAAATACCCAACAAGAGAGAATTGTTTATCTTCCTACAATGTAATAACACAATGGAATTCCTACAATGGAATACAAGAGATGTATATACTTAATTATTTTTTTTTAAATAAAAGATTGGAAAGATACTCTAAAATGTTAACAGTGGTTATCTCTGGATAGGTGGGGGATACTGTTTTTTACTTTCTTTTTTTTGTTTTCTTTTCTTTTGCTTATCTGTTTATCTAAGGAAAAAATAAATTATTCTGTAAAAAGAATAAAAGTTATATTAAAACTACTAACATTATTGGAAACTTTTTATATTATTATAAAGTGACTTTCTGAAGAGCTGCTCCACATCTGCATCTGACTATGATAAATTCAATACGTTTTTCTCTGGTTTTCACTGCCTCAGTCCTGTTTGCTAGAATTCCAATACCATGACTAAGACAAGTGTTTCTCAGGAGGGCCTCTGCCTGGCAGACTCAATTTTCATTCTCTCCATTCATTTCAAAATCAATAAATCCCAATTGACTCAGAGCCTAAAGGGATATAGGACAGGAATGGTAACAAGTGGGTGAAACTGCACAAGAGCAAGTAATTCAAAGGCAGGCTGACTGCCAGCTAGACAGATAGAACTGACCACATTACCAATCAGAAATCAATGCTGAAAAGCTACTACTATTTCAAAGGACAAAAACATCTTAGGTTTGTGGGGCTCTCTGTTAAGTACTGAAATATGACTAAAACTAGAGGGAAAAAAATGTACAGTGGAGTTAGTTGCAGGAGTTAAGTTTTAAAGTCAGTATATAAAGCAACAATCACCTATCAACAAAAATAACCATAAAAATCCTTTCAAGCACCAGTAAAGTACAGAAATATCATCTCTGAATAAGTCCCACATAGCCAGTCTGACCTCCCACACTGGAATGGTCTTTCTTTTGCTGAGCACCAGATGAAAAACAAATAGCATTAAATGCTATAATCAGACTCAGCATGATGGGCATTTGGGACCTGAGGCAGACCAGTTGGGGAAAGTGAATTGATATGCTCTCTTCTCAGGTCCACTCGTAGGTGTACATTCACAAAGTGAAATGGCAGGCAGAATTGTCCTTGCTATTCACCAGTAGTTTCCCTGTTTTGTGCTTCTGTTTTGGTGGGGTAGGTAGCTGAATTTGCAGGAATGAGGCTGCTTTTGTAGTAAACAGAACACACCTTGCAAAGCTTCTTTCTTAGTCTGTGCAGAGTCAGCATGGTGGGCTCCTCACTTCCATTTCCTCACTCACTCAAGTGTTGGGGAAACTGACCTGGCTCAAAGGGCGTGGCTAACTGGTTTAGGGATAATCCTATTTCTCTTGCCAGGGGTTGATTCAGGAGTAGGCACAGTGTATCAAACCTGACAAGGAAGTTTGCTGGAAGTTTCTAGGAAAGTTTTCCTCTGCTCTTAAAAAGAAGCAATAAGAAGTTGGTCTTTCCCTGTCCTACCAGATGTGAATACGGGAACCAATTGCTACTGGCAGCCATCCTGCCACCATGAGGGGACTAGCTCTAGGAGAAGTATCCCAACAACAGAACATAGAAAGAGAAAATTTGGATTCTTGATGCCATTGCTGAGCTACTGAATCAACTAACTCTGAAATCTTTCCTACCTATATAATACCTGCTCTGTGAGCTAAGAAATTTTCAAATTGTTCAAACTATTTGGGTTTTCCGTCATTTGCAGCTGAAAGAATCCTAAATCAATACATTACCAGTAGAACAGAACCAGTCTAGATCCCCTGTAGTTATGTTCTAAATTTCTAATATGAGGATATACTTTCTCGGAGAACAGGTTTAATAAAAACACTGGCTTCGGAAATCGTATGTCATATCAATCTATATAGAAAAACTCTACAACAGAAAGAAATGCAGCTTCCTCTCTCTTTCAATCAAAGATGCCTTTAAACAGAGTCTTTTACTAGCCCTGATATAATTACCTGACTGAGGTAGATTGCGATTCTGCAAGTAGAACTTGTATCCTCCTGGGGCCTCAGTTTCAAAAATACCTTCTGCAACTTCACTGAGCGGCCACTGCAGCTTCTTAGCATTGCTGACAGCCTGGCTAGAAGCCAGCGTGATACCCTATAACAAACAACAGTATCATCACAACAGATCTTTTATAGAACATGATAATGAGCCCAAACTCCACTGCCTTTAGGTCAAATCACTGAAGATTTCATTGGCATTCAAAATTTTCTTCTAGTGATTTTAATATAGGTTTTGCGTGTTTTCTTCCACAAAAATTCAGACCTTCATGAATCATAGGACAGAAATTCAAATGCCAGTGAAGTCTGATTCATTTAATACCAAAGATAACCTCTTCTAATTTTAAAGCTCTTGCCAGAGAAATCTTGGTCTTACCTTGGCCTGTCAGCTACCTATTTAAGATGACTTGCTTTTGCTTATTTAACAATTCTTAAATTTAATCAAAGTAGCTAGAAATATACACCTATGTCTTCTGATGAAAGACCAGCCTGGTTTCTGGCTTGGATTTTTCGAGCAGCCTTTCTACCTCCAGTTTTGTCAATCCATCATCCACTTTGCAGCCAAAGTAAACTTTCCAAACACATCCTTCAGGTCTATTCTCAAGACAGTCGCCAGACCTGTTTTTCCTCTGCTCAAAATCCACCCACGGTCCTTCATTTCCCTCAGGGATGGCTTATGACGGCCTAAAAGGCCCAACACAATCTCACTCCATGCCACTTTCCCCTTGCTCTGCCTAGTCCAGCCACACTGGCTCCTTGCATTTTCTGGAACACACCAGGTGCTGCTTGAGGGCTTCTGCACAGGCTATTCTCTGTCTGGACTGCTCTTCCCCCAGATATCCACATGGCTAACTTCCTTGCCTCCTTCGAGCCTGTGTTCAAATGTCACCTCCTCATTGACACACACCCTCAACACCCTGAAAATTAAAACCAACCATCTACCCTAGCCAAAAACCTGCTAGAAAAAGATGATATTTACCACGAAGTCATTGCCAAGCTTGTAGTCTCCGATGCCATAATTGTAAGTCAGTTCTACAACAAAATGATCATCCTCAGGCCCAAATCCCACCATTGTTTTACTCCATCTCCCATCATAAGGCCTAGAAAAATGAAAGTAAATGCACTCAGTGACCACAAACAAAATCTGCCCCAGGCCACCCCTTGGGCACAGAGAGGTGGGCAGTCCATTCTGGTCCTAAAAGTACCCATAAGGGTGAGATAATTTCAGACGGTGCTGAAAGAACCTGTGGACAGTGCTCATGGGCCCCAACTTCAAGGTCCAAATACTATCCATTTGGTATTTACTTGGGGAAAAAATTCTTTTACCTTTTCTTTAACGTAGGGAATGGAATCCTAAAGACAATTCTGTAATTTGACCTTAGTTTATTTCTCTGCATATCAATCAACAAGCATACACTTCCCAACAGGCCTTAGAATTTTCCAACTTGCTTCGGCTACTAAACTTAAAAGATACTCAATAGCCATTGCTTCATCCAGGGCATATATTCATTTGTGTTTGTGATTAATATGAAATATATTTGGTCTTAGTCCCTGGTTCCTGTCACAGAGCTCCTAAAACTTTTGGAATCTCCTGAGTTACAAGAACATCTTTCGTTATTCAAAATGAGCCCCTTTCAATCATACCCGAGTATACGCTAATGGGTGACTTAGCAGCAAATTATCAAACCCGAGGAGGGGGTGTGGGAACCCCAGTCAGAAATCTAGAGGTCCAGACTTGTGATTGGCATCTGAAGATGGGCCAGTCTTGCAGGACTGAGCCCTTAACTTGTGGGATCTGACACTAATTCTAGGTAGAGTCTGAACTGAATTAACGGCCGGGCGTAGTGGTTCAGGCCTGTAATCCTAGCACTCTGGGAGGCTGAGGTGGGAGGATCACTCAAGGTCAGGAGTTTGAGACCAGCCTTATCAAGAGCAAGACCCTGTCTCCACTTAAAATAGAAAGAAATTATCTGGACAACTAAAAATCTATATAGAAAAAATTAGC